>PVLC010025487.1:0-23610 GCA_004027655.1 Graphiurus murinus | reverse complement strand
TGGCTCCTTTGTCAAAAATCAGTTGACTGTAGGTCTGTGGGTCTGTTTCTGAGTCTTCTATTCTGCTCCATTGGTCTATGTGTCTGTTTTTGTGCCAGTACCATGCTGTTTTTATTACTGTGGCTTGGTAGTAGAGTTTAAAGTCAGGTATTGTGATGCCTCCTGCATGATTTTTATTGCTAAGAACTACTTTGGCTATACTGGGCTTTTTGTTTTTCCAGATGAATTTAAGGACTGGTTTTTCTATGTCTGTGAGGAGCGTCCTTGGCAATTTCATGGGTATTGCATTGAATTTGTAGATCAGTTTTGGGAGGATGGCCATTTTGATGATATTTATTCTGCCTATTCAAGAGCATGGTAGATCCTTCCGCCTAATTTCTCTTCCATTTTTGTAATGTTTTGGTCACTCTCTTCCTCCCTTCCTTTTCCCCAACCTTGTGACATAAATAAGCATTCTTCTTTAAGACTGCCAGGCGTGGTGGTGCAAGTTTGTAATCCCAGTACTTGGGAGGCTGAGACTGGAAGACTGGAGGATCTGGGTTCACGGCCAGCCTCAGCTACTTAGTGAGGCCCTCTGCAACTTAGTGAGACCCTGTTATAAAATAAAGAATAAAAAATATGACTGGGGGTGTAGCTCAGAGGTATACTGCCCCTGGATTCAATTCCCAGTACCTAAAAACAAAACAAAACAAAAAAAGACTGCACTTGTTTCTTCCATTTGCAGCAGGAATGTAAACTCTGATGAGGCCAGGAGATAGCATAGTTATGTGAGAGAAATAATATTTATAGATGATTTTTATAGTGAAATAATGCACTGGGAAAATCATTTACCATTATATGTAACTTTAGCCTTATGTATAAATAAATATCATGTAATTATAGGAGAGTTTTATACTTTCATAATAAAATAGTAGGTTTCTTGTTTTATGAAACACACAGAAATAGGAAATTCTTAAAAACCCAGAGAGCTTATTTTCAGGTAAATGAATATGATGTAATTCTTATAATGTTATACTTTATATTTTACTTATAGTATATAGCAAAGATATGATAGCTTCTACAGTTGGCAACAAATATTAACATTAGCATTAATTATTCTCTACCAAGTCTGTAAGATAGGATTTTAAACCCCACATTTTTATCTGATAAAATACTTATGAGTTTTCCACATGCCTAGACTACATCTAAGCTCCATATCTTTAGTCTTCACATAATGTTTTATGGTTACAACTGGAACTATTTTCATTCCCATTTCACAGATGAGGAAGCCAAGATTTGGGGAGAGTAAAAATTTCTGCATTTCTTACAATATATATGTTGCAATAAAAGGATGCAAAACACATTTGACTACAAAACTTCTACTCTACTATAGTGCCTAATAAAGTCACTCCTTATATCAACCCATAGACCAGCTAAAAACTAAAATGAAAAGAAACCAAGTGCTAAAGCAAAATTACTGTTCCTTACCCCTTTCCCTATCAGGCAACACATACTTGAGTTGGGAATGCAAAGAATGCAAAACCCCACACTGCAACGTGTTCACCTTTCGCTCTCTCCCAGAAGAGTGAACAAGTCACAACCCAGAGGACAGGTCTAGAAATCTGCGTGCACACAAGGATCTCAGCTCACCATGCCTTGCTGAAGTATTGATATCTACTACTTTATTGAGAGCAGAATTATATTAGTTCTTGTGGCTGCTACAACGAATTATCACCAATATGATAGCTTAAAAAACAGGCCAGAGGTCTGAAGTCATTATCACCAGGCCAAAATCAAGGTGCCCTCAGTGCTGGGCTCCCTTCAGAGGCGATGGGGAACTCTGGATTTTGGTGGCTTTCAGCATTCCCTGACTTGTGGTGACTACATCAACTATCCTATATGTTAAATGTTATATGTTATATCATATATGTTAAATGCATTGATTATTTAAGAAATAATTTAGAAGTTAAATTTTAAAACTTACAAAATGTGTAGAATAAGTGGATTTGGATGCTATTTCTGTCTTTACCTTCAAAATACACAGTTTCATCCTTATGCTCACCAAATATTTATTGAACACCTATTTTATGCCTGGCACTGGCCATCTGCCAGTTGTGTAGAGTTTAAGTCAGGGAAGGAAATCACTGAGTTAGAATGTCTAAATGACAGTGGAATGAAGAATGGTGTGGCAAGAACAGCAAGGTGATTGCAAATGACAGGTTTGTGTTTGAATCCTGGCTCTAATTTTTATTAATTGTGTACACATATAAATGTCATGCTCTGTCTCTAAGCCTCTAGTGAATGGGGATAGGGGTGGGGAGAACTGATACTAACTTTGCCATAGTTATAGTCAAAATGAAAAGAGTTTCGCTTAAAATTCTGTCTCAATTAATTTCCTGTGCTAGATTAGTGAATGTGGATGGAAAAAAGTGAGAAGTAACTTCTAAACCACTTTCTTTGTTCCGATTCTTGACACGCAGTGTAGATTTTCTCTAGCTGCAGCTTCTTCGTGCAGTCTGTATGAAGGTTGACTATTTAAAATGAAATACACTAAAATAGAATTTTTAAAAATCAGACTACATTGCAGATAAGAATGAGTAAAAATCAATTTGTGAATCTTTGATTATACTTTATCTTTGTCCTGTGTGGTCACATAAAGTGGACGTTTCCAGTACAACATTGATCATTTTTTTCCTTTAATTAAAACAAATTGTTAGATCTCTAAATGCTAAGATCAAGCCCAGATCCTTATCAGGGCATGAAGGATATTCCCCATTAAGCCCTATTTATTCCTATGGCCTTGTCACCTACCAACAGCTTTCAGATTTCAAAATTCTTGATCCTGGAGCCCCTCTGCCTGATCTCTCCTCTTAATGCAGATTCTTCCAACCAAATTTGAAAGCTACTAACTTTCAGAATATTTTCACATTGATAAAAAGTTGTAATATGTGGAGAAAAGAGGTTTCTAAAATAGTTTTAGATACCTTTATTGGTACATTATAGTCTCACATCATAATGTAGTTCATATGAGTTAGTTGAGGTTCACCTTTTCTTGGCTTTATTGAGCTTGCAGATCCTTCAGTCTCTGATACTTTTCAACCATGACTGGTTGGCATTTAGCTCCTTTGTGGATTCACCTTTTACCATCCCTTTCCTTGACTCACCCTTCCCTGCCTTTCAGGAACTGCTTAAGGGGAAGAAAATGTGGAAAACATTGACTCTGTTGACCTTATGCATGGTGATTCAGTTCTGAGATCTCCTCTATCACTGTAAATCAGGATAGTGATGGAGACTCTAGAGGAAAGAATCTTTATAACTATGTTAGATATGCCTCAGTTACTTAGAACTTCCTTCTTTTCTGATACTTTCAGTCTGTGATTAGGAACAGACTCTCCTGTGTTCTTATCTAAGAGTCTGTATTGCTCTGCTCAAAACTGAAATTATCTCTCTCACCTATAAGACTATATTTTTTAAAGGGCTTGGTCATTTCTCAAGAAACAAATAATTTCAAAAAGAATGATTTAAGATATCCTAAGATTTTTAACCAAAGCAGAACAGCTATCACATTTTACTTTGGTCATCCAGACACATTTATCTTTGATTAAAATATTTCACTAAAATGTATGAAATCCCTTAAATTTTATGTTACAATGGAAGTTTGGTCAAACCGAGCCATTTTACCTATTTTTTAATTGAAATTATAATAATGAATTTATATAATTAAACTTGTGTTACACATTTACCATGAAAAAATAAGAAACATAGTTACTTAAAATAGCACAAGGGACAAAATAATCTACCTTACAGAAACAGCCAAAGTTAAAACTGGCTTTGATTCTTCTAGATACCCTCTATGTGACTCACAACAGGAGTGCCTAGTACTTCAGACATGTCCTAACCAGGATGCATTTCTTCTGTAGAGAAATAAGTCTGAATTATTATTCTTGGTGCCTAGTTTACAATTCTCTAACTTTTTATACTGCAACAATTTTTTACTCTAAAGGGAAACACAGTCTTTAAAATGCCAGGTAGAAGTCAATTCTATATGCTTAAGTACAGAAAGCAAAGATTGCTGCAATCTTATCTCCAGCAACATGTAGTTTCCCTTGTGGTGCTTTGGCTGGTAGGGCCTGCTCCTCCGTCTGATCCTTGTTCAACTTTATGAAAAATCTGACTTAGCTCTCAAGGATAAATGACACTTCTGTGAATCTGTCCCCAGATCTGTAGTGAAAATTGATAACTCTATTCTCTTTGGTGCCATACAATATTGTTTACAAGTCTCTTGGAATTTATCGTTTGATGCCTTGTGTTATGGTGATTTATTAATCTTTTCTCTCCTCAGCTATTTTATAAGCTCACCATGGCAAAGAACTTATAATTCATTTTTATATTTCACCACCAGCCAGCAGAGACTTTTTTCATAATAAACAGTCAATAGTTGCTAAATGAATTAATCACTCAGCGTAAGTGCTCTGCCATGATTTTGGTTTAATTCAAACACTATTGTTAATACTAATAAAGAGCTATTCTTCTTTTAAAGTTAGTTTATGCAAGACTGAAATGAATAAATACAAATATTTCCAAAACAAACTTTGTGTTTATGTCAAGAACACATGTTAATCCTGGTATAAAACAATTAAAAGTGTGAGGGGGAATATTAAGAATTGATTCCAGGGACATTCTACCTCTGAGCTACATCCCCAACCCTATTTCTTTTTTTTATTTCTAACTTTTTTTTTTATTATTGGTGCATTGTAATCATACATCATGATGACGTTTAGAGTGATAGAAACATGTGCACAATCAGACCAATGCATGTATATCTATGTTTATAGCCACACAATTCACAATTGCCAAACTGTGGAACCAGCAAAGATGTCCATCAACAGATGAATGGATTACAAAACTATGGGATATGTACACAATGGAATTTTACTCAGCCATAAAGAAGAACAAAATCATGTCATTTGCAGGGAAATGGATGGATCTGGGAAACATGTTAAGTGAGGTTAATCAGTCACAAAAAGTAAAAAATTGTATGCTTTCCCTAATATGCAGAAGCTAGGGAGAAAGTAGGTCATAAGAGGGACTCTAGACGAAGGAGAAACCTTAGATGAGCAAAGAAGGTGACTTCACTGAAGGTGATGGGGAGGGGGAGGGATGGAAACACCCTAATGCACATGATGTACTTTCACAGACATATCAAAGTCAATCACTAAACTGAACTTGAGAAGGAAGGAGTAGGAGGGAATGGGTTGGGAATTGGAGAAGAGTTAAATGAGAGATGTGTGCATGTATGACTTTACCGCTTGTATCTAACAAAGATGCAAAGATGTATGACTACAATGCACCAATAATTAAAAACAAAAATAGATATCCCCCACAGAAAAAGAGAAAATAAAAGAAACATGCGCACAGCACTCAGTGGGCCTTCCCCCAACTCCCACCCGGCTCCCTCACCCTCCCAGGGCACAACATTGAGATTGGTGTTGATAAATTTTGTACGTCATGTCCATTGAAGTATTTCCTTCATCAAATCTCCCTCCCCCTACTTTGGACTTTAACTTTCACACATTGTGGAAACGTGTCATCCTAAATCAATAGAAAGTAGATCAAACTTTAGAATTTTCATTGTTAGTTACAAAGTATTTGGTGATTATAAGAACATCCTCAGTGATCTAGGAGTTGACTGTTTAGCTTATTTTTTATTTATCTATAACTTTTACATTAGAAAAATAAAAATCCACGTAGTTCATACAGTAGTGCTAACATGGAGACCATGACAAAGAAGTACAAATTAGGCAATGCCATTTAACACCTTTGTATGAAGTGAAAAATGATAAAGAAAAAATCTTTGCAATTGTAATACCTGAGGAATCATTCATTTTATATGTAACTCATGGGAGAGATTTCTTCCTTTCAAATGAAATTAATTTAATCTGTTGACACATTATGGTTTGATTATAAAAACTATTTACCTGAAATACTTTTAGAAAGGAGAAAGTTCTAAACTAAATAGAGGAACTAAATGACTAAGGGAAAACACTGTAAATAATTTAAAATCAATTGTAGTATTCTCTAAGAAATCAAAATAGTTATGAAAATAATAACCATTGATGCTGAAGTTTAAGTGTAAGAAATAAAGTTTAATGGGAGTGAACAGGAGATACACTTATATTTCAAAACAATTCTCAATATACCCATGGACTTAGATAAAAAAATTATCTTAGTCAGCAATAACTCCTAGGCAACATATTGTTTTAAAAAGATTAAAAATAGGTTGAAATCCAAAATTCTATAATAGATCTCAACATCTATTACTAGGTATTTTCTTATGTATGTACCAATTTTTCTGCATTGCCATATGAAATTGAAAGTTCTGTATTTAGATTGATTTGCAATTTCCAGAGTATTTTTAGTTGCAGAAAGAAATATGGTGTTTCCATATCCTTGCTAACTACCTATGTCTTCATGTGTATATACACAAAATACACACACACACACACACACACACACTCTGTATTTTTTACATACTGAATCAAAACATGTACTCAAATTGTTATTTTCTTTGACTCTAAGCTTTAAAAAGCAGTTATAGCAAATTGTCTTACATTAACTTTTTAAAATCTTTTATTGGTGTATTGTAACCATACATCTTTATTAGCTACATGCTGGAGAGGCATACATACACACATCTCTCATTTAACCGTTCCCCCAATTTCTGCCCCGTTCCCTTCCCCCCTCCCTCCTCATATTCAGTTTAGTGAATTATTTTGATATGTGTGTGAAAGTATATCATGTACATTAGAGTGCCCCCCCATCGCCTTCACTTAAGTCACCTTCTTTGGTCATCTAAGGTTTCTCCTTCTTCATCTAGAGTCCCTCTTATGACCCACTTTCTCCCTAGCTTCTGCATATTAGGGAGACCATACGATTTTTTACTTTTTGTGACTGACTAATCTCACTTAACATAATGTTTTCCAGATCCATCCATTTCCCTGCAAATGACATGATTTTGTTCTTCTTTATGGCTGAGTAAAATTCTATTGTGTACATAATCCCATAGTTTTGTAATCCATTCATCTGTTGATGGACATCTTTCCTGGTTCCACAATTTGGCATTTGTGAAATATGCAGCTATAAACATAGATACATATGCATTGGTCTGATAATTTGGTTTCCATTCTTTTTTTAATTTTGAAATAAATTCTCACTAATATTGCTGAGGCTGGCCTTGAACCTGTAATCCTCATGTCTCTGTCTCCCAAGTACTGGGATTACAAGTATGAGCCACTATGCCCGGTCTCCCCAGTGGTTCTTGTTCTGTTTCTTCTTTTGGTTCATCCTCTTGATTTTTATGATAGCATTACAGTTCCCAATGCACATTCCTTTTTCTTTTCATATCTATACATCCTTGGCAACTTAATCTAGCCCATAACTATAAATAACATCTGTATACATTTAAAACCTTAAATACCATAGAATTGGGAGATGATCCTCAAATTTAGGTCTCCATCCCAAACTTTCCATTTGAACTCCAGATTTTTGTCCAAATGCCTATTCTGAATCTCCATTTGATTGTTTATTGGACTAGCTAGAGTGTCCAAAAACAAACTCTTTATTTCCATGCCGGGCCTTTTGCATCTCACTGGATAGACTTCATTCCTCTTGTGACTGAGGCCAATGACTTTGGAATCATTCTTGACTCTCCTCATGTTTTCAAATGCCATGTCCTTCTATAAGATTCCTGCAAAATCTATCCAGAATCTGACCATTTCTCATAGCCCACATTACCACCACTCCTTGTTTGAAATGCTATCACCTTTTGTTTAATAACTTGCAACAGCCAGGTGGCCATATTTTTATTCTTGTATACCTAGAGTCTGTTTTCAGCCAGAGACCAGTAGTTTATTCTCGTTTTTACTTTGTGGCAAAAGATATGTAGAAAGTTAGAAAGTGTATAAAGTACTCTAATAGAAATTCAAGTAAAATAGACATAGACAGTGAGTAAAGTACTCTACTCTTAGGTACAAAGCTTTTGATATTTTTCTATATTTCCACTTGTATATATACCTGTTGATTACTACTCAGGTCAAAACAAAGAATATTTCCAGCCTGCCCGATCCCCTGTGTTCCTTTCTATACTCCTCCAAAGTTTGCCACTGCTTTGTTTTCATTGTTTAGTATTGCTGATTTTGGTTTTCATTTGGTTATTACATAGTAATTTTTGTCAGGCTTCATTTCCTTATCTTCATGAGACTTTTGAAAGTCACTTTCTTAGTCTGCATGCAGGAGTTTAGAATTCTGTGAAGAGCAAAAATTGAAAAACAAAATGATGAATAGCTCCAACCCACAGAATTTCCAATTCATATTTTCCAGTGTCTGACACAGGGAATTAGCATATGTTTTTAACTTCCAATGCAAGTTTGATGTAGACCTTGTATTAAATGATCTCTAGTTTGTACTGGTTATGTTTCCGTGTACTCATTTCTTCCCTCGGCACAAGGACTAATTTACCACTCTGGCTCCACCTTCTTTTCTCCATTCTTCCTCACATATACACTGAGCACCCATCAGATACCAAATGTCATGCTCTGTTGTAGAAACTCTGAGTCAATAAAACACAGTTCCAGTCTTTCAGAGACTTAGGGTCTCAATAAACTTTTATCTTCATGAAATAAAAAACAAACCTGAATAAATAAATAAATAAATAAATAAATGTCCTATGAAAGTTCAACAAATATCACTATATGCACACCAACAAAATAGGGGGAGTAAGGAGAGGTCAAGGAAAAAGTCACTTTGTCAAATAACCTAGTAATTTTGAAATAGATTAAATTTGATAAGCAACCAATTATCGGAGTCATATTTGAACTCAGTTTCTTTCCTTTAATAATTTGCATATCTAAACAAAGGAGACTGAAGGAAGAAGTAAATTCATTTTCAGGTACTAGATCTAGGGACATCTAATGTGTAATTGTTAACTGTAATTATTGGCCTGGTATTTTGAACATTGTTTCCTTTCTCTGTTAGTAGATTTGTTTAAAACCTTACAGACACCTTGTTTTTGAGCATGATTCTCTGCTTATGAGCCACACACAAAAAAGGCAACATATCCATGGTCTTGTTCTAATTTTGTCTAGGGCAGTATTTTTCTTTTCTTTTCTTTTCATTGGTTCATGGTAATTATACATCATAGTGAGGTTCAGAGTGATACATACATACATACATGCGGCATTCATTTTGTTTCCTTCTTGTTCCTATCCCGTTGCCCCCTCCCTATAGATAGTCTTTATATTCATACATAACTGCATGTATGAACAAATAGTTATTTGAATAGTTACCATCATTAGATCTCCCCTTTCTCCTCCTCCATCTCTGGATCCCCCTCTTTCATTCCACTAGTGTCTCCCCTCATTTATCTGAGGTCTTTATTTCCCAGTTTCTCTCTAGCTTCCACATATCAGAGAAAACATGCAGCCTTTCACTTTCTGTGACTGGTTAATCTCATGAAGCATAATATTCTCAAATTCCTTCCATTTTTCTGCAAATAATGTAATTTGTTATTTTTTATAGCTGAGTAGAATTCCAGCGTGTGTATATGCCATAATTTCATAATCCATTCATCTTTTGATGGGCTCCTAGGCTTGTTCCATAGTTTGGCTATTGTGAATTGAGCTGCTATAAACATTGAAATGCATGTTCCTTATAGTAATCTGATTTCAATTCCTTTGGAAATATCTCCAGAAGTGGTATGGCTGGGGTCCTATTGAAGCTTCATTCTAATCTCTAAGGAACTTTCATACTGATCTCCATAGAAGCTGTACTAATTTTCAATCCCAACAGTAGTATACGTATTTGAGTTCTGATTGCCCCACATTCTCACCAGCATTATTGTTGTCTTTATTCTTGATGATTGCCCTTCTAACTGGGGTTAGATATAATTGAGGTATAGTTTTGATTTGCATTTCCCTTATTTCTAATGATGCTGAAGATATTTTCATATATTTATTGGCCATTTGTATTTCTTATTTTGAGAAGTATCTGTTCAGATCCACTGTAGGGCAGTATTTTCCAAATTGTGGATTACCATCCATTAATGGATCTTGAAATCCATCTAGTCGATTTTAACCAGTACTAAATAGATTTAACAGAAGATACTATAATGTACTAAAATGCATTATTTTGTAAGTTACTAAAGAAGTTTTTAATTCAAAGAACAATTGAGGTTTCATATGGAAAAAAGCAATCACAACAATATTTATATTTTTATTGGTGCATTATAGTCACACATCATAATGTAGTTGATACTAATAGTGATATACATGCAGACAGCGGTTGGTCAGTTTTCCCTCAGCTTCCTCCTCACTCCCCCATCCCCACACAGGACATTGTGATAACCACTGGTATTCTCACATATGTACTGAATATCAGAGGGAGTGTTTCTTCTTCAATCCCCTCACCCACCCTCCCCAAAACCACCTACTTTGCTCTACTGGGGTTTCTCCTACATTATCTCAATTCCTTCTTATATCTCAATTACTCCCTAACTTCTACATATGAGAGAAAACATATGACCCTTCATTTTCTGTGACTGGCTAATCTTACTTAACGTAATTTTCTCCAGGTCTATCTATGTCTGTATTAACGAATATACTAAAGATAATGTAATGTGTTGTTTTTTTTTTTTAGAAAAACAGGAATTATAAAAAAATAAAAAAATAATCTCTAGAATTTATTCAAATAAAAGTAATCATTAATTAAAGTATAATATTACATGGTTAAAAATTACACTCAAATTTTTAAAAATATGCTTGTGGTGATAAACTAACCATATAAATGGCATTGAACAATTTTTTCAAAGTCATTTCTTTTAACTATAACTTTTTGATTGTGTAAAAAAGTATAGTATAGTACTAACAGGTGTGATTGTTTTGTAGAAGGACTGGAAGTAAGTAGAGAAAATAATATTTTTTAAATTAACATTTGTTATTCTACTATATTGTTGAAAAAATAGTTTGGGCCATAAACAAATATTGTTGGAAAAGTAAATGAACTAAATTAGCCTTTAATTGCCAAATTGGAAACTATGTATTCAAGTATTTATTCTTTTGCTATTATTTAGTGACATACTAATAATGGAGAACTTATATAACTATCTTAAGTTGTAGGTACTTATAAAGAAATTGTCTATAAAGGGATATTACAAAAACTTGAAGACTCCTGAGAAATACATTTGAAAAGAATGAAGAGTATTTTTTTCTCTATTTGGGCTCTTTTCTTTTCTCTTTATAATTGTAGTTTATGTTGAGTGTTGTGTGCCTCTAATACCCAATCTAGACATTGGTCTATTTTATATGCTGGTTAAATGGTAGACTGAAATTTTACAAATTTAAAGATTCTATTAATCTTTTCTGGGTCTGCCACTCAGCCAATCTGCTTGTATATTATAAAAAGTAACTCAAATTTAGGCAATGATATCCTGTAGTCAGAAATCTTCCTTTCTATAAAAGGCATATAATTATTATGAAGTTAATAACATCAGAACTGTTATTGCAAAGTTTTAAAAATTCAATCCAGTTTTCATTTTTCAACATTAGGCCATGATAATTATTTGATATTTAAAAATTAAATGGACTTAAAAGAGCTAGTTAAAAGAACACTTCGGTGTATACAAGAGGAAATCTAATTTGCCCTATTTCTTTTTCTCTTTTCTCCTTGTCTTCCTTATCTCATTTTCTAGTAGCAGAGTAAACTGTGAAGAAAAGAAAGGATTCAACATACGTTTCAGCATTATAACCTCACTGTGTATTCCTATGCCTATGGGCAGAACAAGACTCATTAGATCATTTTGTATTCAGCATGTTCAGCTCAAATCGTGTCTCTATTTCTTTTTTTTTCTTTTTTTTCAGTAGAATAATGTCAGTAAAACTTACTTTGAAATGAATCAAAGAAAATGTGTATAACTTGGTTGTAGACATTTTTAAGCGAAGACTATTTCATTGGCTATTACTTTAATTTTGTACAAACTTATACTTAAAAAGAAATATAAATATGTCTATGTTGTAAGGATAGATTTTTGAGTCTATTTTGTCTTTTGATTTTTTTAAAGAGACATTTTGACTATTCTGTTAGCTTAAGCTAGAGAAGACATTTGCAGAACTTTGTGTGTCCTCATGCATGGTTTTTGATAAGGATTTAGTAAGCAGAAATTAATACCTTGCTGAATTGATTATTTAATCGAGAATTCCAAGATTTGTAGAATACTAAATAACTCACAAAGAGTTGACAACTTCTAACTTTGTACACTTTTATGACAGTTTTATTTATTTATTTATTTATTTATTTATTTATTTATTTATTTATTTATTTATTTATTTTCGGAACTGGGGATTGAACCCAGGGGCATTTTACCTTCGAGTTATACCCCCAGCCCTATTTTTTTATTCTTTATTTTGAAACCGAGTCTCACTAAGTTGCGGAGTGCCTCACTAGGTAGCTGAGGCTGGCCGCGAACCCGGATCCTCCGGTCTCAGCCTCCCGAATGCTGGGATTACAAGAGTGCACCACCACGCCCGGCTTTTTATGACAGTTTTAGCTACATAAATCCATGACCACTAATGAGATTGACCTCAACATAAATAAGTCATTTGTTTCTTCTCAACCTAAATGGTTACTAGCTAGTTATCAGATTGAAACCACCTATTGAAAAGCTATAGACATCACCCTTTTAAAATGCCAAAGGAAATACCTGTATTTAAGCAGATGATTACTCAACTGCAGAAATAGAAATACAACTTCTAAAATAAAGATTTGGTATGACTTAGAATGAAATTATGTTTCATTTCTTTCACATATCAACACTTTCACCATCTTATCTATCTTTTGGAATACTTAACAAACATTACTAGTAGAATGTCAAGTATCCATGTCCTAACATTTTAAGACTCATGCATACAAAAATCTCATCCCATATGGATGTTTTCATTGATACTTATTAAAGCACAAAACCCAGTTTTATATTAAGTAGGTGGGTCTCTACTCTGCAAGAATGCCATTCTTGATTGGGCCTTTATGAATTGTTTGCTAAGTACCAAAGTAGACAATGAAAGCTTTATATTCACTCTGTAATTAGCCAAAATAATTCTAGTTAAACTCTCGTAAGGATCTCTAGAATGATATGAATGTAAAATATGCTTTATCTTTCTGGTTCCTTTCTTGGTCATGTATTTATTCAAAAATATCTAAGTTGCTTTTTCACTGCTTTTCATGTTGCAGATTGAAAATGTCGATGTCTGCCTTAGTTTTCTAGCAGCCAGAGGAGTAAATGTTCAAGGTCTTTCTGCTGAAGGTAAGAAAAAGTACAATTTCCAGAAATAGTACCAATATTTCTAAAATATTTATCATAATGCTCAAAATGTAGTCTTTGAATATATAGCTCCTTAATATAATAAAGGAAATTAATACATTTCTAAAATAATAGAAACAGGAACATAACAAGTTATTAACATATGCTTTAATTATTTAACCATTTTTCAGATTTTGCTTAGACTGCTCTTTGCATGATTGAGTATATGGGGAAGGGGGGGATATGAATCAACACAACACCTGTTTGCTATTACTAGTGTTTAGTATTTTTTAATTTTAAGTAGATGTATAGGTGGTTAGATTATTTCTGAATAAAAAGTAGACATAAATACAGGTAAAATAATATCAGTAATGCTCAAATATTTTATAAGTAGCACTTCTATATTATAATCAAGTTTATAATTATAGTAAAAATATTTGTAAGTTTAAATTAGTCATCATGAGTTCACAAATGATTAGAACAATAGTATTAATAACAATAATATGTGACTATCTTAAAATCATTAAAGATTTGAAAGATCCCCACTAAAATTAAAATATAACTAAGTGGAAAAAGATTGAGCTGCTTTTGTGATTTCTTTATTTTTTCCAGAGCCTTTTTCATATATAGAGGAGGCAAATTTTGTAGAAACCTAATCACACATAAGACACATTTTGCTGTTCTTAAGAAAACTGCATGACGTTTCTGTTTCTATCTCTTTCCCTCCATCGTATGTCATTCTACTCATCACTCATCAATTTTTTTAAATCATATGTATCAGATGTAATTAAGTGTTAATGAGGCTTTTTATCTTCTTGGACTATTAATGATACAACTACTAATAAGTAAAGAGTTTGAATTTTGGTATTTTTCTAGGAAACTTTTCCAAAATTTTCAAGTACCATTAGTGAAAATTAATTGCTGATATTATGAAATACCAAGTCCTTTGGAACCTGCATCAATGATAATAGTTTTTAGATAGAATGATATACTTAAAATTCTGGTAGATAATAGTAAATGCTTTGACAATTTAGCTTTTACTATGATTAATTTACTTTGTAAAGTTCCTTTCTTACTAATACTAGAAATACTAGTTCTAAGTTTTTAACTGTTTTCATTAGAACAAGAAATTGTGTGCTTCTGAAATACAATGGATATTTAATTACTTTTCTTTTTTTTTTTTTTTTTTCGGTACTGGGGATTGAACTCAGGGGCATTCTACCTCTGAGCTATACCCCCAGCCCTATTTTTTGTTCTTTATTTTTGAAACCGAGTCTCACTAAGTTGCGGAGTGCCTCACTAGGTAGCTGAGGTTGGTCTAGAACCGGGATCCTCTGGTCTCAGCCTCCCGAATGCTGAGATTACAAGCGTACGCCATCACGCCCAGCTTAATTATTTTTCTTATATAGTGAAATTTTTCTTTAAGTTTCTTTTACATTTATATACTGTGATGTAACATTATACATTAATGGCCAAAAAGCTTAGGTTCAAACCTAACTGGTGATTGTGTTATTTATGGTAAAAATTTGAAGAAATTTTCCAGGGATAATCTTTTGCTTTCTAAGTGGCTAAAAGGAGGCTAGAAATGACTCCATTGTTCAATTTCCATCTCGGCTTTCTCACATGATAGTCTATATTAATAAGAGCCTATTGATTTACATTCATCTTTTTTAAAGTATATGAATGCTTGAAAATATTGGTCTGAATTAAACAAACATAATAATAAATCAAGATTTTTAAAAAATACTTTAAGCAAGGTCATTCTGGTTTAGAGGAAAATGTAATACTTTCTAACCAGTACCTTAGATTTGTCAAGAAAACTCACTGTATTATGGAAACTGTAAGGAAGTTCTGAGAGGAGAAAGGAACAACTCAAAAGTACATTTTCTGACTCATTCCACTGGGTGACCTGATAAAACATCTGAGAGCAAGACATACAAGTACTTTGTTAGTGCTTCTAAACTCCAAAAGGGAGCATAAAATCTTGACCTCAGAGGAAGATGTATTTTATTACATTTTAAATACAAATTGTATCTGAGAGAAGTTTGTATCGTCTTATTTCAATCTTTATTTACTTCTCTTTTCATAATTTTTACATTATTACTACAAAAGAAAAAAGTAGACTTGTGTTGTGGCTGACTTTGTGAATTTGATTTTATTATTCAGTATTAGGAAAACTTAGGTCAGATGCCTAATTGTTAGAACTAGGCTTTCTTTTATATTGGTTCAATATGATATTTAGTATCATGTAGGCTAGGCTTTATTACAAAATAATATATACCATGAATTAAAAATAAAAGGATTGGAACATTAAAAATCGACATGATAAATAGTCTTCTTTTGGGAATACATATATATTTGGAAGATCTAGACATATATATATATAATTAAATTGGCTACTAGGTGATTTGGAAAGAATGTTGAACCCTATAAATCCAGTTGGTATTTTGAGGTGTGCCTACACATCAGTATTTATAAATGCAAGACAGCCAAAAATAAGTGGCTTGCTTTCTCTAGTTCATAGTCACTGCTATGTTGGTAAATAGCCATGCATTCTTGTGAGGAAAGCAGAGTGCTAAATCAATGATTAGCACAAGACTTGTGAGCACATCCATGCCCAAGAAACTAACTCCGTACAACTGTAGTGCAGTCAGCAAAGATCATCCCTGCTGAGTGAGCTTTGTCCTCTCTCTCTTCTATTCCTTCATTTTTTCCCCCTGAACTTCCAAGCTACTTATAAATGTTAGTAGGTTGCAGAAATTATTTGTTTGTAACTATGACCAAGGAGAATCAAGTCCTATTTATATCTTTATAGATGTAGTTTAAAAAGATCATACTGAATTTTATTTGTAAAAGGTGATTGTGACATTCCATTTATCTGATCCTGTTTTTGTTTTCCACTTGCTACAGAAATAAGAAATGGAAACTTAAAAGCCATTCTAGGACTGTTTTTCAGTTTGTCTCGCTACAAACAGCAACAGCACCATCAACAGCAGTACTACCAATCTTTGGTGGAACTTCAGCAGAGAGTCACACACACTTCCCCTCCTTCGGAAGCCAGTCAGACCAGAACCCAAGATATGCAGTCCAGGTAAGGAAGGGAAACAGAGAATGCATTTAAAATTAATTTGTCTAGATGCAGCTTGATTAAAAAGAATGTTGTTAACGAGTTTGAATAATGAACAAATGTAGTTTTATGGACATGATGGGAATATTTGACTAATGTTATAGAAGTTAAAACCACTGTTCTTTTGGTTGAACAAGCAATGTCTATTACTTTTTAGAGAAACATTTTTCTTTGTTTTCTAAAGATAATTGTTTTTCTGAATCAAGACCTGTGAAATGTCTTTGGTGTAAGTAATGTGGCATGGTTACTTCCTCCTATAAGTTACTTTAGTATTCCAAATGTGCTATTGAGTCCTGGTCTCCTGTTGCATACTTATCTTTTGTTGATAATTTTGATGAATTGAATCTGTCAAAAATGTCAGGTCTGTTAAACATAAGAGTTTGAGTGTTTGGAAGCCTACTATTATTGACTTAAGATTATATGTATGCACGTGTGTGTGTATTTATATGCACATACATGTATGTGTTTATCTAACTTGAGTCTCTTGGTACGTGTAGACACAGCCTTGCATTGGGTACTCCAAAGTTACAGCAACTTTTTTTCCCTCTTCCCCGACTTTTGATTTCCCCCAATTTGGTACTGTATCAATCAGATGAAGAATTGGGGTACATGTCTGTGCAGACTGGCTAGGCAAGTCTGAAGTCTGAAGTGCAGCTCACCAGAAAGGGCTGAGCTCTTCTCCTTTCTCAGAAGCTGAAACTGCCAAACCCAGGTAGAATTTCTTCTCTCCAAGAAGCCTCTGTTCCCCTCCTAGAACCTTTCAGCAGGTTGAATCCAATTCACCCAGATAATTTAGGATAATCTTCTTAAAGTCAACTGATGATGGACTTTAATCATATCCTCCAAATATCTTCATAGCAGTACCTAGATTAATGTCTAATGAAACAACTGGAACTGAAACATAGCCTAATTGACACATCAAAAAGTGATCACAGAATGAAATTTAAGTGAATATGTTTCTTGCAAAGTGCTGCATTTTGTTCCTGAACAGTGACTGGGTATTGGTTTATTAGCTCTATTGCATAAACATAGGTTATTGTTGAGGAATGAGGATGTAAAAATACTCATCATGTTTAAAATATATACATATATCAAACAAATATAAATATTTAACTTTTTCCATCTTGGAAGCCAAGTATAAAACCTAGTAATACTCATCTTACCTTGGAGTTTGTTTTCAGTAATAAATATTGGCTTAAAAAATTAAATTAAGACTTTAAAAAACATTCACAAAGCACCTCCTATTTATTGCCAATTGTTCAATTATTCAGAAATCATGTTATCGTTCAACCAGCTCTCACATGAACCTGGTTTGTTACTTCGTATGTAATTTTTTTTCTGTGTGTTAGCTTGAAAATTCTATTCTCTTCGGACAATTTTTATTAATAAATTAATTTTATATGTATGAAAAATCATATTTTACAGAAAAAAACCCACACACCTTAAAGGCCACGGAGTGAGGAGGGTTAGTTTTCACTGCTCAGTAATGCAGATATTCTTTTGTTCTTTAAGCTCATCTTGGTTTTCTGTGATGCCAGGTAAAATTGTATTATAGTCAAAGTGAAACACAATATTTATAGTGTAAGTTCCTTAAATTTTCTTAATAATAGAGAAGAAAAAATAGGAAACACCATTGTATGTATAGATGGTTGATATAAAGAGACCTAGATTTTGAAAAATGCCAGAAATAATTTCCTAGAGTTTGGCTTAAGCAATTTGAATGGACAGAAGACAAGAATAGTGGTTGAAAAAAAAATAACTTAAGCAAAGTGATTGTGGTAAAAAGCATATTAACTCTGAAAGTGATATGGAGTATCATTTGTCATTACTTTACCTTACATTATTCTTGAATCTGCCATGTAGAAATTCTTGTCTAGAATTTCTTGATAATTATGACCTTTTAGGGTAAATGTTTCCTTTCTTATTCTTGCTGAATATGCTTGGCTATTATGAAGCTATAGGGTATTTTTTAAGTATAAAGCTAGATATAATAGCCATAGTTTTTATACCATTTTGTGGAGAGATATCTTATTTTTATTTTTATTGAAAGCTTTTATAAAAAGTATCTTTTTCATCAGTGCCCTTTAAGATGGAAGAAACTATTAGATGACTTTCCCTTTGCTAAATTGAATTTAATTGCTCTTCAAATTGACATTTAGTTTAACAAATGTGTGTACTCACTTTACTAAATACAGTGCTCTTGACCTTGGTGCAGAAGAGTACACAGTTTTTTATAGAATTTGTTATAGATTTTGAAGACATATTTCAGACATTAATACTTATTCATATAGATTTGATATATTGAATTAGTCCAGAATTAGAACGTATATGGACTTACCTGCAGCAATCAATACTTGCAAAGCATTTTTAAAAAACTCATAATGATAACATATATGTGAAAGTAATATAGCGTCTTTGTGTTAAATCAAGATAATTAGGGCAAACAATCTAGTGATACATTTATCTTCATTTGCTGGTGGCATGCGTCACAAATCATGATTTATGATGCCTTTGTATTGATTTTAAAGTTATTTCCAAGTAGACAGTTTAAATGAAAGCTTGCTATAGTCTTTGGATTTAGCCAAACAATGTTCGCATGTTTTTTTCTCTATAGACTAATACACATTTATTAGGACACGTTGTTTCAGTTCAGTGAGAGTGGCTTTGTTTTGTTCTCTTTATATAAAATAAATTCACATAATTTTATGTATTTCCACAATATTTACTTTATAACATTGGCTTTTTAAATTTGATTTTGCTATTTTGGAATAACTCCAGATGTTTTTCAATCAGTTTAAACATTTTTCATTTAAACAGATATTTTGACCTAAGAGTTGACAGGTAAAACGTACAAGAGAAAAAATAAAAGTATGGACCAAGAGGAAGAGAGTGTTAGTAACCATCTTCTGGTCCCTCAGCTCCCTCTCCACCATGTGCATATAAACACTGGGAGTGTGCAGGTGTGTGTGCATACTTGTGAGCATGAGTGCATGTGTGGCCTGTAGGGGTGGCACCTGGAGCTCTAATCATTGGGTGCTTCTATTAATCATCTCTAGAAGCAGACTATGAGAATGTGAACCACATTTCCACTAATTTCAAATTATGTGATCTTGGCAGCTTACCTAACTGCCCTGCGTTTCAATTTTCTCCTTTGCTAAAAGAGAATAAAAACTGACAGCAGTATCATGAGGTTGTTTGGGAATGAGGGGTAACATGTACATATAAAACACTTTGAATCCACCTGGCACATGGAATTCCTCTGGTCCAAATCCTGCAAATGGTCTCAAATAGTGTAGGCTTCCCCCACCTTAGAAAACCTGCTAATCACTTTCTCTGCTTAGAATGCTATTCCTTCAACAGCTGTCAGGCTGAATCACCTTCTTCAAGGTCATTGATCAAAGGTTACCTTCTCAAGGACACTTACTCTGACTGTACTATGCTTTTAGTATCCCACTCTACTTATCTCCACTCTGCATTGAACTTTGCAGTACTTTCTTTTTGTCCATAGCTCCAATCACCCTCAAACTTTAAATTTACTTATTTTTTGTATGTTCATCCTCTCCACTACTCTCATTCCAGAATGGAAGCACTGTGAGTACAATAGTCATTTCCTGGTTTGATTACTGCTACTGTAGTCTAAGAATTATCATGGAGCCTCACAAATAGCATGATCTCAGGAATTAAATCTAAAATGTATTACTGTAAGAATTAATGATCTGTGTTATTGTTGCTTCCCATGTGAAGTAGGAAAACTATATATTTATTATTATTATTATTATTATTATTATCATCATTATTATTATTATTTGCAGTGCTAGGGATTGAACCCAGGGGCATTGTACCTCTGAGCTACACCCCCAGCCCTATTTTTTATTCCTTATTTTGAAACAGGGTCTCACTAAGTTGAGGAGGGCCTCACCAGTTGAGGCTGGCCATGAACCTGTGATGTTACTGTTTCAGCCTCCCAAATACTGGGATTATAACTTTGCACCAACATGCCCAGCTGAAGTAGGAAAACTTTATAAGATTTACAGTGATGCAGATGCAAAAAGACAAATACCATATGTCCTCATTATATGGCTAAAAAGTGAAAAATATTTTTATAAGAGTTGGAATCATAATTACTGTCTGGAATGATTAACAAGGACATGGAGGAAACCCTATTTCTTATTCTAGAATACAAGGTAAAAATGAATCCTGTAGTTTTCAAACTTAGAAATCATTTCCATCAGTGAATATGCCTCAGACATTTAAGACATTTCTGCAAATCTTACTTTTTCATTTCTTGCATTTGACAATTAGAGTTCTAATTGAAATAAATGAGAAAAGAAAGTTAAATTTCACTAAAAGTGTACATAGGGCCTGGAATATGAAACTAGGCAACAGTACAGTAACAGAATGCATGATTTTTCTAAGAATACCTTGTAGTTAAAATATTATAAAATGAAATTTTCATTTTCTTTTTTACTGGTCTAGTTATATATGAAATGTTAAAATGATATGTGGAGAGAAGATTAGCACTTATTTGGTAAAGTTGGAAAAAGGGAGATGTTTTTTCCTAAAATGCAGGTGTAGTAGCTTGATTTTTGTACAGATTATGGAATTTTGTCCCAGTATTAAGTAGTTGGCGGTTATTTTTTATCATCTCACAAATATTAGTAGCTAAATCATATGAATAAATATTTTAGTATATGCTTTATAGAATTAAAACATGTAAAAAGAAACACATTGAATATGAACGTAGAGGTAAGAAATTACATAGGTGATAGAAGTGGCAAAGGCAATGATCATAAGTCTTTCTTATGATTAAAAACAAGGAATTATTTGGGGAATTAGAAAGATTATGGTCTCCAGAGATAGCCATTTGCCTTCCTGCTTTTCATTTTTTTAGGAACAAATAAAAAATGTGTCTGCATTCAGTATAGAAGATCTCACTCCCACAGGACTCAAAAATTAAACTGTCAACTCCCTGGATACACGTTCTCTCAGTGACTGTTCCCTTCTCGGCCCCTTCCCAAGGTCCCCCGACCCCTACCGCACACATCGCTTTTGGAGTCCTCTTCAGATTGAGGACAATTTGCCTTCCAGGGTTTCTTTTCCAGGAAACATCATTTCCTTCTGGGAGATTCACTCTAAAACTGGGACAGTTTACAGCTTTTCAGCCTGGAGTTATAAATCTTGAAAAGTATATAAGGAAGTTTAATTTAAGATGACAGGAAGCCTCTGGTAATTTAAGCCCTCATGAACCTGGCTTCAATTAGTTGCTTGACTTGACTCTATGTTGTGGTCTATAGTGTGTTCTTTTTAAAGTCAGTGAATCAATTAAACTTTAAACAAAACAAAAAAAAAAGAAGAGGGACATTTATGAATCTTAAAAAAAGAATCAGATTTTTCTCATTCCTAAAGAGATATAATTAGTAGAAACACGTTTTCCTTTGATGGAATTTGGTAACCAAGAGGAAAGTGTAACATCAAAAATGTGTGCACACATGTTCATTTGTGTTACCTGCAAGTGTATAAACACATGCACATAATTTGGTTAAATTCTGAGCTTTCATTCCATTATTTAAGAAACTTGACAACCACTGGTATTTCTGTTGGAATCCTGTCTGTCAAATCCCAGTAGAATGATACCACAAGTGACTCTAACCTGCTCAAATACCAGTGATTTACCTTTAATAGTAGAGTGGTGATAGCTTTCTTTTAAGGGTATTAAGAAGACTATATAAATAAATTTATGTATAAAATGCCTACTTATCATTCCACTTAGTGTTAATAAACAGAGTAGCTATTTTCATCTTTCCTTTTCCCACTCTAAGATGATGCCACATTTATAATAAAATACATTGACATGCATTAGAAATATCACTGGCCTTATCACTGTCTCCCCTTTTGTCACATTTTCTAATCTTTTGTGTCCATTATACTTCTAAATTATATTTAATACATAAAATAATTCAAAATAATATTATTCCCATAATTAAAACTAATAGCCTAATAATGATCAGTCCTTTCCCTACCTAGTCTAACTATGTAAGTACAGTAACCCCTTTAATTATTATAGGTATTTTTTAGTCGTTACTCCCATATAAAATACTTTGACCACAAGTGTTTATTGATCTGTTTTGGTCATTATCTTTCAGTTCACAACTCTCAATCTCCCCACTCACATTAACTTATTTTTAAAATATTTATGAAACATTTAGTATGTTCCAGATAATCTTATGGACACTGAAGATATAGAAGAAAATAAAATAGATTTAAAAATCTTTACTTTTTTAAAGCTTCCACTGTAGTAATGGAAAGTAAACAGTAAAGATTAATTAAAATATGTAAGCAGTGATTTGACAACTGATGATAGAGAAAATAGAAAAGGTAGCATCCGATACATCAGAGTCATATTTTTGCAAATTTAAACAGAATATTGAAGGAAGTCCTCACTGAGACTGTGACACCAACCAGAGGTAGTGAGGGAACTTGCTTTTTAGGGGCAGATTGTTTCAGGCTGAAAGAAGAACATGAACTTAGACTTTGAGATGGGAAGTTGTCTAGTTTATTTACCAAAAAGAAAATATCCCAGTTAGGCTTGATCAGAGGAAAGGAAGCAGAACAGTAGCATCATGAAATCCAAATGTTACCACCCCAAATTACTATGCATAAAGGAGGCGTGGGATTTCTGGACAGTATAAAAAGTTCACCCTACGGCTGACTCGATGGACCCTTCTTCTCTTTTTTGCTCCAGGACCAGCAAGCTCTGTTTCCCTCCTGTTCAATCCATCTAATAAAACCCAGTGTTCTCACCCTATCTGTGTGAGACAAGAACTAAGGGAAACTCGCAGCCCTGTAATATAAACTTGGTGAACCCACTCAATAAAACCTATTATGCTTAAAAAGGAAAAAAAAAAAGTAGGATATCATTCAGAGAAAGACAAGACATTAGTACTGCTCTGTCAGCATGGTAAGGACTTTGCCTTTGATCTTTGACCTCTGGCAAGACCTGAAGCTACTGTGTGCCATTAGAAGGGATGCAAACAGGTATAGACATGAAGGAGTCACTCTGGTGACTGTACTGAGTAGCAAAGAATCACAGAGTAAAGCTTGGACTACCATAGAACAAGGGGGAAGAAGTTAAATTCTAAGTGTGTTTTTTTTTTTT
>PVLC010025486.1:10283-23711 GCA_004027655.1 Graphiurus murinus | reverse complement strand
TGTTCCAGAACATCAAAATCGACAGCCAACAACAGGACCTGACTTCCCTTTACCTCTTTTAGATCAGTTAGGGAGAAACTTTAGGTCCCAATATTAGGCAGGGTCAACGCCCCCTTGTAAGCTCTGAAGCAGTTCCGGAAGTCTGACCTTCGCCCTTCTGCACCCCTTAAGATTAAGGGGACCTAAAGTTTCAGGGGGGAAATGATGAGGTAGCTTAGAAGTACATATGTTAGGTAGAAAACGAGGTATTGGGAAAATTCATAGAAATATAGTTTTTAGCCTTTTAAAAATCTGGAGAGTGTCGTCCACCCCTTAAAAAGAAGATTTTGGTTCAGCCCAAGAGAGACTACAGCCCAGCCCACCGCCCACCGGAGATGTACCCACACGCACACCTGGAAAGAGGAGGAGCGAGACCTCACCTGAAGCTCAACCTATGAAAATCTTGGAAACTGAGAGTGAGGGGCTGGAAGATCCCCGCCCTCTCCTATACCCTCTGGAACCCACGTGTAGCTCGCTCTCTTGGACTCCTGCCCGGGAGTGGGGACCATGCCCTAAGCTTATCTGCACTCCCCGTCTTTCCTCCACCCCAGTCTTCCTCGCCCTGACCTGTTCCTGAATAAATCTGCCAGATGTTGCAGTTTGATATGTGTTAAAATTCTTTTTTTTACAATATCAACGAACCTGGATTTTTATTATTCTATTTTGGGGTCCAGCCCGCACCCCATAACAGATATGACTCATTAAAACACCGGCCCCGAGACTCAAGTCCCTCCGGCCTCTCCTCCTCCCCGCAGGTCAGCGGGTCCCAAGTCCCAAGCAGCTAATCAGGGGGCTGCTCTCTCACTCACCCACAGGGTCTCCAGCCCCACAATCCTATCAAGCAGGAAATTCCCAGGGCTCTGAAGCTCTGGGACAGCAAGTGGGGACAGAGACTGGGTGTCTGGATCACAGTGCAATGCTGTGTCAAAAGTGATCAAACTGTACACTTTAAAGATGCACAGCTAAGCCGGGCGTGGTGGCGCACGCTTGTAATCCCAGCATTTGGGAGGCTGAGACCTGAGGATCCGGGTTCAAGGCCAGCCTCAACTGCTTAGTGAGGCCCTCTGCAACTTAGTGAGACCCTGTTTCAAAATGAAGAATAAAAAATAGGACTGGGGATATAGCTCAGAGGTAGAATGCCCCTGGGTTTGATGTGGGATAGAAGAAATAAGTAGGCAGGAAGGAGACAAATGGGAAGGAAAAGTAAAAATATCACTTTAATATAAACACCTGGAACTGAAGCGCTGCAGCCTCTACTCCACCTTTGGAAGTTCCTTAGGCCCTGCCCCCACCTAAGAGTCAGGACCAAGGACACCGGAAATTCACAGTCAAGGGCAGACCCATCTTGAAACCTGAGGAAGAGGAGGGCCCAACTTGGAACGCCCACCTATCGACCACTTGAAACCTGAGGAGGAGGAGGATCCAGCTTTTTCTGTGCCCACCCTTCTTGGAAGGCCCACCTATACCTGTGAGGAGGAGGTCCGGACTTCTTCTGTGCCAACCCCCTCTCATAGAAGGACTAAGGAGGCAAGGACTCGCTCGAGTCTGGCCAGGAAGATGTCCGCTCACCTGTTTTCTCCCCCAGTTCCTTATTTTCCTAAATAAATTCCTACCTTTTGTTCCTGACTGGCATGTGTTAAAATTCCTTTTATCACGGAGGCCAAGGACCCATGAGTGGGACCGTGTTATCCCACAACAGGTTCAATCCCTGGTACCGCAAAAAAAAAAAAAAAAAAGATGCGCAGCTCTCCTATGATGAGCGGAGCAGGACCCCAGAAGCAGGGAAAGCACCCCACCATTCGGGAGAGCGTTCACCGGGGTCTAGGTGCACCCAGGGTGTCTCAGGACCTCCACTGCAGGGTGCTCGCCTCACTCCCAGACTCCGGAGATTCGACGCGTCCTCCTACCTCAACTGTGCTCCCCTCACGTATGTGTGGGGTTGCTGTGAGGAAGCCATACTCCCCAGGCCCCAGGTCACCCCCGCATACCACAGCCACTCGGTAATGAACGCGGAGTTGGCTGTCCTCATCCCCACGGGGCCCGGGCAAGCGCGCCCAGCCCAGGAAAGGCCCACTCCTGTCTTGGAGCCCAGGGAGTCCAGCCTTAATGTCCTCCCGAGGACGACTTTGCTGATGATGAAGGCCAGAGGGGGAGCGACAGCTCCACCTAACTCATCTCCTCTCCCGCCTCCTTCGTTCCTTGTTCTTGTTTATGAGCTCCTGTTTGGGGCTCTTCCCCTCCCCCTTTCCACCTTTCACAATCCTCGTTTTGTCGGAGCTGGTCTCATCCAGGTCATGGAGAGCCTTGGATCCTCACCTGTAGGTGCCCCCACCTCTCCTGCCCTCCTCTTTCTTAGCAGTGTCCTGGTTTCTGACCCCAGGCTGCACGGAGTCCTGCTGGCCAGGTAGGGAGCGGGGCTGGGAGTTGGAACATCCTCACCCTTTCCCTGCTAATGGGACCCCTGCATGAATTGGATTCTCCTGCACTGGGTAGCTCTGGACATGCATGATTATTTTCTTCCTTCTAACTGTCCAGAAATTCCCTTCTTTTGGAGTCCATAAAAAGCAGCAAGGACCTCAGTGGACTCGAAGAGAACGAGGTGAGTGTGGAGCGGCTGGGCGGAGAGTAAGCTGGCACGTGTCCCCGCCCTCCATCGCTCGCCCAGCGTTCTTTAGGGTCCATCCTGAACGCCAGCACAGGCGAGGAGAGCAGCGGCCGGCTGTGGCTGCATGCAGGCAAGTGGAGGGGCCCTGCGCGCACCCCAGGGAGCGGACACCCACTCCTGGGAGCTTCTGTGGCTGCTCTCCAGCGGCTCCCTAGGGTGGAGGACAGGGCCACCTAAGCATGGCTTTGGGTGTCGTTGGCACTGCCTGCTTTTGAGAGCGCTCTGGATTTGTCCAATGTCTTGCTCTGCAGGGCCCCACCCTAAACGGCCAAGTGTCTTACATTTTGGAGATTTAGTGCCAGCGTCCTTTGCCACTGTGTGTGGTGAGCCCCGTGTCTTGGCCTCAGCCACCTTCTCCTTGGGCTTCCTGGAGAAGCACGGGGTGCAGAGAGGCGCCCCAGCTCCGTCTCCTGCAGGTGGGGACAGCCCACTCCTCCCAGCTTGGCAGCCCTGCAGCACTTGGCATCCGGGAGGAGACGGCACAGGATTGTAGACGAGCTGGATTTGCCGGAGCCCTGTGGGGACCCGAGGGGACCCGTGGGGACCTTGCGACACTGAACTTCCAACCGAGCTCCACAGGATTTTCATGTGTGTAAACATCAGGTGAGCACAAAAGACAGGACATTCAGTGCCACACAAACTTGACATATGTTAAGGGGGAGGATCACAAGGTACTTGAGTTTTTTACTTCCCATAATTGTAAAACAAAAAATATAATTGAATATTTTACATGTTAAATGAGAATACATCAGGCTACACCATTTATTGCCACGGCAGGATGGTTTTCTTTGAGTTGAAAGGTATCTCCAGGGTTTGGTGGTCTGAAAGAATAATGATCACTCGCAGAAAAAAGAAAGACTCCCAGGAAGCTTCCACCATTGCGCCTGTGGGTCTCGGGGTTTGAGGAGCAGGGTCCTGGCTCCACCCTGCCACCTGGCCTCCTGCTCCTGGGGGCCACCCATGTGGGGCTTGGCCTTTCCACCCTGGGGCCCTAGCTTCACTGTCCAGGGAGCAGCCCTGAAGGCTGCCCGAGTGAGTGCCAGGGGAATTTGCTCCTGGAGGACGTTCCTAGACTCTGCCACAGACCACGGCCTCAGCAGAGGGCGGCAGACAGGCCTCGGTGCCCCTGGCCAGAGCCCAGGGAGGTCAGGGCCCAGGACCTCCTTCCAGGCCTGCGGAGCCTTCTGGTCCTGCCCCTCCTCCCCAGCGAGCGCTCCTCCCGGCCTCCGTCTCGGGGACCTGCGCCTGCATCCTGAACTGACACCCCGAGGACGTGAGCCAGGTCCAGGGACTCAGCTGGCACTCCTGATCTTGGGCTCCTCCTCGCAAGTGGAAAACAGCAAGGGTCACTTGGTGAACGTATTTGTTCTAGAGCAAAGTGAAGCTGGAGTCAGGGCTTGAGGTCAAAGGACAAGAGCCACCTGCTGCCGTCCCCTTAACTCCTCAGAGTTCATGTTGAATTGTGTGGCTGTAGGATCACTTCCAGAAATGTGTTCTTCATTTCCTGTTGGGTGTTTGTGTCCTAACCCAACATAAAGCACCTGTAGGGACAGCGGCCTAGACCCATGTGGACCTCAGTGAGCCTGTACAGGCAGCGCCGGTGCGGTCCTGCGGCTTCCTCCCATCCACACGCTGGAGAAGGTTCTCTGCATGTTGCACTCCCCCAGACTTCCCAACAGACCCCCAACCTGCCTCTGCTGGAGCCCCCGCTCTGCTCCTCCACCTGGGAGGGTTCCTGCTGTTGACCACAGCATCAATGTGCTCAGAACACACCGGGGTCACTGAGTCCACCTTGTGACCCAGTGAGTCAGGCATCGTCACTGTCGTCCTCGGGAGGTCTCTGGGGAGCTAGGCCACCTGTGTATGTTCCCCGGGGTGGCGGCTGACAGGTGTATTTTTATCAGGAGCCGTAACTCCTATGGCTTCGTATTTGTACACTCACGGTGCCACGTGTGAACTAAGCAGCAACTGAAACACCAGGAATATAAACAGAATGTTTCTGCAAAGCAAACTTTGAGCCCAGGGTGTGTGCTCTGAATTGCACCAAACACTTCAGGGGGCAATAAGGTCAACCTCCTGCACCCCTGCAGGGCACGGGTGTGGAGGGCACGCCGCCGCCTCTTCCTTACACCAGGGGGCTCCTGTGCCACCCACGCTGAGGACAGGACCTCTGCTGGGTGGGCGCTGTTGGGGCGGTGGGGAGGAGGGGCAGGGCCACTGTGTCGGTGGGGTGCACATTTGGCGACCTTCAGGGAAGGCCCTGGAGTGGGGTCGAGGTGGCTGTGTAGGGTCCCTGGCCCGCAGGGTCGAGGCAGGAGCGAGTGTGTAAGACTGAGCTTTGCCTAGGAACACTCTCAGCCAGGCCTCTTGCCCAGCTCCGTGGTCAGCAGACATGGGGACAAGCCACGGTCCTCACCAAAGCCAGAGTGCCGCCTCGCCCCATTGGAGGTCACCCAGGGAGGCTCGGTGCACCCGTGTGAGGCGCTGGATTGGAAAGGCTCGGGCTCCGTGCCACCTGGGACCAACCAGGTCCCCGGGTGGTTTTCCCTCGGGTTTTATCTGTACTTGCTTATATTAAGCTTTAAGATTGGTAAATAGACCAATCAGACCCCTGGTCTCTCAGGGTGGTCACCTGACCGCGGAGGGGCCGCGCTGGGGGAGGGGACATTTGGAACCCTGGGCCTTTGGGGAGACTGCATCTGGGGGAAGGCATGTTCTGTGAATATTTCCATGTCACAGAACAGGGGTGAAGTCCCTTTCCAGGGCTCTTGTGGCTTCTAAGTGGGACCTGAGCCTTGGCCCAGCCCCGGGCTCTCGGCCACCGACCGGCTCTTCTCAGTGAGCTGTGCCTCACACTCAGGCCGTGGGCCACTTTAAGTTCACACCACACTGTAAGATCCTCCTCCTAAGCCTGACTTTGACTCATCTGCTCCCGAGGCTCTGGGGAACGAAAGAATTAGGATCTGGGAAAAGATTATTGGTACTTTCCTGTGGCCTTCTACCACCAAACAGGTTGTCCTTGTTTTCAGTGTATTTTCTAGGATCATGGTTCAAGGGTACAAGATAAGATCATAAAGCATTCAAATACAGAATACACCAGAAAAGGGACCTGGGGTCAAGGAAACTCTCTGCCATGCCCAGCAGAGGTTCTGTAGCATTGAAATGGGCATCTGGCCTCTAAGTGTCCATCGAGGCACTGCACAAGGAGCGTGCAGTAGATGCCCGGCAATGACCACAGCTCCCACAGCAAGGACTGAGTACGGGCGAGGAGGGTCCTGAGCAGGAAGGCGAGTGCTCAGAGCAGGTGGGGCCGCTGCCCGCTCCCAGCCAGGCCTCCGTCCAGGCTGCCCAGATGGCCAGATCTTTCATCACAGACACGGGGAGCCTGGACACTTTTCTTGAACCCTCCAAGCACTGAAAGGCCTGACTTTCTTCCTCAGGCCACGGAAACGGCGCAACCCCAATCAGTCACCTGTGTGCACAGTGATGCCCGCACTGCACCTAGGCTCAGCCGGTGCCCAGCCGGCCCCGCTCTGCCCCCCTCCCCCCGCCCGCCCCCGTCATTTCAGCAACTACCTCAAGGTTGAATGTTTCTTTTTCAGGCCAGCCCAAACCGAAAGCTGGCCATTTGGAGGTGCAGAAAGTTTGTCACGATTTTTAACTTTAGACCAATGAGACAAGGTGACGGCAAGCGGAGAAGATGGTGCTTGACCCATAGCTTTAAAGTAAATGGGGAAAACAGAAATATGAGCAGGAAAGACAAAATCAAACAGCAACGACGGAACCTAGGTTTTCACAAGAGACGGAGAGAGTTAGACTGACAGTAATCTGGGATTCCACATCCAAAAACTGAATCCTAACCTATAGAAGACAAGATTAGAAACGCCAGTGGCCCGCTTGCCTCTGCCACAGACAAAATGGACCTAGAGATACCAGGGGCCTGTTTGCCCCTGCCACAGACAGAAGGGTGGAGATCTGGGATTCCACGTCCAAAAATCACACCCACAGACAGGCTAAGAACTCAGAAGGGTGGAGATCTGGGATTCCACGTCCAAAAATCACACCCACAGACAGGATTAAAGACGCTAGTGGCCCGCTTGCCTCTGCCACAGACAAAACGGACCTAGAGATACCAGGGGCCTGTTTGCCCCTGCCACAGACAGAAGGGTGGAGATCTGGGATTCCACATCCAAAAATCACACCCACAGATGGGACAAAGACTCAGAAGGGTGGAGATCTGGGATTCCACATCCAAAAATCACACCCTTTCTCTGTCCCTACTCCCTGGGGCGTCCCCCAGGGTGCAGTTTGAGACCCCTCAGGCACGTCTACCGGTCTCCATCTGATCCCCTCACGGCAGATTCAGACAACTGCAAACCAGACAGTCCAAATGGTCACATTAAGACATATACACACCACGAACACAAACAGGGGAGACAGACAGACAAGGCTAGCCAATTTCTTACCTCCAAGGAGCAGCGTCGGGACTGACGGGGTGGTCGTTTCGGTTTCCCGGCCAATGCACCAAATGAAAGGCCTGACTTTCTTCCTCAGGCCATGGGAAACGGCACAACCCCAATCAGTCACGAAGCCGGCTTCTTGATGCAAAGACAGGAGGTACTTTTATTCCAGTACTGGGACCCAAAATCCTCTCTCATGTAGGAGCAGAAGAAAATGGGCCCCGGACAAGGGGAGGAGGGTGGTTTTATGGGCAGAAACTGCAAATAGTGCTCTTTTCAGTAAAGTAACTAATTTCAGGAACAGAACCGGATACAGCCAAAAGAATCAAGGTTAGCTTTGACACAAATCTGTTTGTTAAGCATATCTTGCAAGAACAGCAGGTTCAGAGGCTTAGGGGGAGGGAGCAGACTTCCGGGAGTGTATGTCTGGTCCATTTAAAATTTTTTATTACAGCACCAGCCCAGCAGGCCAGCTCCGGGCTCATTAATCTGAACTGCTCAGCACCCAGGTGTGGTCACTAAAGGTCAAGCTAATTATTTATGCAACTGTCACATGGGCAGTTGGTGTGAAGAGTTGGCAGTTAACAGACTCCTGGTCTCTCAGGGGGGCCGTGCTGGGGGAGGGGGCGTTTGGAACCCTGGGCCTTCAGGGAGACGGCATCTGGGGGAAGGCATTGCCCTTCAGTGAGAGACTGAAACACAGAGCCCAGAGCTGAGTCAGGACGGGGGCCGACCTCGGGGACAGACACGTCCTCCTGGACAGCAATCCATAGCCACCTTGGGGCAGGAGGACCCAGGGGAGGGAGGGAGGGAGCGAGCGGCATGATCTAGTGGTCCCGGGTGTCCAGGCATCTCTATCCCCGGGGGACCAACTAGTGTCCCTGCTTGTAATTCAGTACTCCTCAGTGACAAGTTTCCTTGTCTCTAAACTTCAGCCCCGGAGCCCTAAGTCCGGAATCACAGCCCCTGCTCTGCCCGCCCGCGTCACACAGGGGAACAGAGTCTCCGTGAGCCGGAGCACCACCCCCGGCGAGTGCAGAAATGAGGCTCCGGCCCTGGAGGCCACCAGCATGGCCGGTCCTGCTTGTCCCCCCAGACTCGTGGTCACTGAACCCTCAAGGCAGCTCTGAGGAGCACCAAGGATTTTTCTTCAGGTTTTGTCTGTATCTACCTATGTTAGCCTCATAGTAAACAGATACCATTAGGCAGGTCCTGCTGACATTTCCCCAACACAGAACAGGGAACTGAGAAACGGGTGAACAGGCCACACTCCTGGCTATGCCCGGCTTTGATTTCATTTCAGGCCATCAGGTGTAGCACCTGTGCCCGGACCCCTGAGCCGTGCAGCTTTCTGCACTGCCTCATCCAAACAAGCGACTACCCCACACGATCACACATGTCGGGTGTCTGAAATGCACTCGGAAACGCACCGTCCACCCCGGAACCCTGAGCTGTCTAGGGCAGCTCCCCGGGCAGCAGGGATAAGATCCAGGTCTGGCCTGGGAAGAAATGACTCGTGCTTTTCCCAGGAAGGCGTCAGCAGCTCTCTCTTTGGGGCCACACTTCCCAGGGCCTCGCTGTAGAGTAGGAAAGAGAAAAGAGAAAGAGAGGGAGAGCCTGGAATGACGCTTGCACGTGGGGTGGACACCTGGTGAAGAGCACGTGCTCTGTCCCCAGCCCTGGCCCAGCAGCATCGAAATGAGCCGCGGACAAATGACGGGGGGACTCAAAGGTCCTCCCACGCGGCGCCTCCATTAGAGTGGGCAGCCCGCTCAGGATAATGGAGAGGAATAATTGTAGTTTATTCAGTGTCCCAGACGCGGAGACAAACTGCACATTTGGATCCCATGAGATTTGTAACCAGCTTCGCTATCTAGATCCAGTCAGTCTCATCGCCCTGAAAAGAAACCCACACTTAGTCCTGGCCAGTCTCTTCCCCTCGCCTGCCGCCAGTCCTGGGAACGCCCGACCCACTAATCTGGACATGTCATAGGAAGAATCACATAACGTGTTGTCTTCTGTGCCTGGCCTGAGTTAGCCAAGTGCTTTCAAGATTTCTCCATGTCGGGCATGCATCAGTACTTCTCCCTCTCGGGGCTGAGTGACTCCCGGCACGTGGATTAACACCCCCCCTCCATTTGCCGGCTAATGAGGAGTTGGGCTGTTTCTACTTTTTGACTATTATTGTGGCTATCTGGCTGCTATGAACATTCATGCACAAGTTGTGTGTGAGAACATGAAAAAAAAATTCTACTGGGTATACACCTAGGAGTAGGATTCCTGTACTATTTAGTAAATCTGTAACTTTTGAGAAATTTCCAAATGGTTGTCTTCTCTGTATTCACACCAGGAATGTATTTCTCCACATCGTTGCCAATAATTTCCTTTTTCTCTTTCACTACCGCACTCCAGGGTGTGAAGTGGTATCTCACTGTGGCTTTGATTTGCAGTTCCCTAATGACCAGCGATTCCAAGCAGATTTTTATAAGCGTGTTGACAATTAGTATGTCTTCCTTGGAGCACTATCTATGGAAGTTTTTCTTCATTAAAAATTTTGGTTATGAGCTGAGCGTGGTGGTGCACGGTTGTAATCCCAGCATTTGGTGCCACAACTCCTTAACAGATGGATCATGAGCAAGGCTCGATCTGATGGAATCCTGCAAAGCAGACGCTTCCAAGAAAGGACACGTGGCATATCCTGCTTTACATTATAGTATATTCTGGGAACATTGGGTACTTCAAGTCTTATTTTTACACTTATTATTAAGGAAAGTTTCTTAAAAACAGGTGGTGGCCAGTCGAATAACAACCTCTTGACGTTAGCTAAAAAACAGTGCCTTCAGACAAACAACATAAGAATTCTCTGATCATTTACAAACATTAGTCAGTAAACAAGCTCTGCAAGGTAATTCAGATATAGTTACTAATCAACCTATGTTCTCCCTCAACACAGAGATATAGAAAACAAAAGAGCTAAGCCAAAGAGATTTAGGTCTACAATCTATCTATGGGTAAAGAAGGCTATAAGAATGTGGGTATCTGGTACCCCTTTATAGGGTCTAAGCACAGACAGCCTTTACCAACTCCCACAGTGTCTCTCTAGAGCTTCACAGGACACATTAATAAAGACAGACTATAGTTGACAAAAACAACAGGTGGTTTACAAAAAACCGTCCTAACTTAGACCAATGTACACAGGCCTATTCCTCGTTCATCTTTAACACTGCTTTGTACCAGAGTCAAAATAAAATCATTATATACTGATGTAAAAACCTTTAGAAAAACAAAACAAGTTTGCTATTGTCAAACTGTCAGATGACCTGCCCATAAACTTCCCTGTTCTATGTGCTTCACTGCTGTATAAAATGTATAAAACCAGCTGCTTGTGAACAATAAAGTAGATACGCTTCATCACTACATTTGGTGTGAGTATTCTCACGACCTCGTCTCCTTCCCCACCTGTCGACGGACCTCCTGCTAGGGCTGGACCCCGGCAATTCGGGAGGCTGAGACCGGAGGATCCGGGTTCGCGGCCAGCCTCAGCTACATAGTGAGGCACTCCGAAACTTAGTGAGACTCGGTTTCAAAATAAAGAATAAAAAATAGGGCTGGGGGTATAGCTCAGAGGTAGAATGCCCCTGAGTTCAATTCCCAGTACTGCAAAAAAAAAAAAAAAAAATTTGGTTATGAGCTGAGCGTGGTGGTGCACGCTTATAATCCCAGCATTTGGGAGGCTGAGACAGGAGGATCCGGGTTCGTGGCCAGCCTCAGCTACCTAGTGAGGCACTCCGCAACTTAGTGAGACCCTGTTTCAAAATAAAGAATAAAAAAATAGGGCTGGGGGTGCAGCTTGGAGGTAGAATGCCCCTGAGTTCAATCCCCAGTACCACACACACACAAAAAAAATTTTGGTTATTGGACATTTCACTGTTGTCAGTGTTCTTTATTTAAGATATTAGCTGGAGCCAGGCGTGGTGGCGCACGCGGCCAGCCTCAGCTACCTAGTGAGGCACTCTGCAACTTAGTGAGACCCTGTTTCAAAATAAAGAATAAAGAATAGGGCTGGGGATGTAGCTCAGAGGTGGAATGCCTCTGAGTTCAATCCCCAGTACCACACACACACACACAAAAAAAAATTAGCTGGGTGCAGTGGCACATGCCTATAATCCTACCTACCTGGAGGAGGATGGCAAGTTCGAGACTAGCCTGGGCAACTTAGTGAGAATCTGTCCCAAAATTAAATTTAAAAGGCTGGAGTGAAGCTCAGTGGTAGAGCAGCACCTCTGGGTTCAACACCTAATACTAAAAAAAAAAAAAAAAAAAAAAAAGACTATCAGAAATATAAGTAGCAAATATTTTTTTCCATTTTGTGGATTTCCACATTTCTGGATGCTGCTTTTTGAGGTACAAATGTTTGTGCTCTGTGCCTTTGGTATCTAAGTATTCATTGCCAAATCCAAGATCACAAATATCTGTCCTTTTTCACTTGTAAGATTTTGAAAGTTAGCTCTTCCATTGAAGCCTTGGGCCCATCTTTTTTTTTTTTTGCGGTACTGGGGATTGAACTCAGGGGCATTCTACCTCCGAGCTATACCCCCAGCCCTATTTTTTATTCTTTATTTTGAAACCGAGTCTCACTAAGTTGCAGAGGGCCTCACTAGGTAGCTGAGGCTGGCCGCTACCCAGATCCTCCGGCCTCAGCCTCCCAAATGCTGGGATTACAAGCGTGCACCACCACATCCGGCTTTCCCTTGTGTTTTTGTTTTAGGTAAAAACACTTAACATAGGGAGGCAAGGTGGCACATGCCTGTAATTCTAGTACTTGGGAGGCTGAGACAGGAGGAACACAGGTTCAAGGACAGCCTCGTCAACATAGCGAGACACTGTTTTCAAATAAGAAATAAAATTGGACCTGTAGTGTGACTGGAAGGTAGAATGCCTCTGGGTTCAATCCCCAGTGCAAAAATAAAATTAAATTAAAAAACACTTCATTCGGGAGGCTGAGACCGGAGGATCCGGGTTCGCGGCCAGCCTCAGCTACCTAGTGAGGCACTCCGCAACTTAGCGAGACTTAGTTTCAAAATAAAGAAAAAATAGAAAAATAGGGCTGGGGGTATAGCTCCGAGGTAGAATGCCCCTGAGTTCAATCCCCCTGAAAAAAAAAAAAAACAAAAAAACCCCCCAAAAACCACTTAACATGAGATCTACTATTTAAAAAAGTTTCAAGTATACAATGCAGTAATTACAGGTACAATGTTGCACAGTTAATCTCTGGAACTTCATCTCACTTAATATTGAGAAACAATTCCCTATTTCCTATTCTCTGCAGACCCTGGAAACTACCATTCTACCAATTGATACTAGTATTTGCTTGCTTATTTTATTAGTGCTGGGAATTGAACCCAGGGTCTCACGAATGGTAGGCAAGTACTCTCACTGAGCTACATTAGAAGCACTTTTTACTTTTTATTTTGAGTCAGGATCTTACTACGTTGCCGAGGCTGGCCTTAAAACTTGGTGAGTGGATGGGCGTGGTGGCGCACGCTTGTAATCCCAGTACGTGGGAGGCTGAGACAGGAGCATCTGGGTTTGTGGCCAGCCTCAGCTACTTAGTGAGGCTCCCCGCAACTTAGTGAGACCCTGTTTCAAAATAAAGAATAAAAAATAGGGCTGGGGGTGTAGCTTGGAGGTAGAATGCCCCTGGGTTCAATCTCCAGTACCACAAAAAAAAAAACAAAAAACAAAAAAAAACGAAAAACCTGGTGAGTGTCCCTGAATTTGTCCATTTTGCATTACTATAATAAAATACTCGATGTTGGGCAACATTATAAAGAAAGATGTTTAGCTCATGGTTTTGGAGGTCCAAGGGCCCACATCTGTGATGCCCTTTTTGCTGGAACAGTCCCAAGGTGCCTCAGTGGGCATCAGGGGACAGAGGCAGGGAACACAGGTGTGTGAGTGAGAGAGAGAGAGAGAGAGAGAGAGAGAGAGTGAGTGTGTGTGTGTGTGTGTGTGTGTGTGTTTTCTGGCCTCTGTCCCTCTTCTCATAAATCTATGGGGATTCGATCATGAGGGCCCCATCCTGATGACCCTCTCCAATCCTGGTCACCTCCCAAAGCCCCCCTCTAGAAACACCACAGTCTGTTTCTGCCCTCTTAGGATCTGGAAACAGGAATTAAATGTCAACACGTGAACCCGCATCCAAGCTCCAGAAGCCCCAGGGCCCTTCCTCAGAGCCAGCTCACAGCCCCTGCTCATGCAAAA
>PVLC010025486.1:0-10183 GCA_004027655.1 Graphiurus murinus | reverse complement strand
TCCGCCCCTCTTTGCACCTGGACCTGGGCGAGGACCTCACGGGGCACAGGGAGGGCAATCAGGCGCACTAACGGGGAGCTCACGCACATGAAAGTTAAAACAGCTGGGACTCGCTTTGCCCCGGGCCCTAGAGAAAGCGGAGGAGTTCCGAGCTCGCCCAACTGGGGTCCTCCAGAAGCAATCCCATGCTGCCCCTCAGGGCCCTCCCGGCTCTGGAGAGGCCTCTGTTTCCACCGAAGGCCTTTCCCAGTATAACCCCCCACCGAGAGAGTATTGGAGCCCGCTCTCTCTCCGATGCCCTTGGGTGTGAGACTTTAATTCTCCCCCAGCCGCTCTTGGCTTCATTACTTAATCAATTCTGGGGGTGATTTCTTGGCAGAGATCATTGGTTCTGCACACACATTTTAAAACTCCAGACAAGCCGGGCGTGGTGGCTCACACTTGTAATCCCAGCATTTGGGAGGCTGAGACTGGAGGATCCGGGTTCGCGGCCAGCCTCAGCTACCTAGTGAGGCCCTCTGCAACTTAGTGAGACATGGTTTCAAAATAAAGAATAAAAAATAGGGCTGGGGATGTAGCTCAGAGGTAGAATGCCCCTGAGTTCAATCCCCAGTACCGCCAAAAAAAAAAAATAGGGCTGGGGGTGTAGCTCGGAGGTAGAATGCCTCTGACTTCAATCCCCAGTACTGCAAAAACTAACTAACTAACTAAATAAATAAATAAATAAAACTCCAGACAGTGTAGGGGCGCATAGGATTACAAACAGCGCCCTCTGCGCCTTCCCCCACGCAGATATTCACTGCACAATAACCGGGTCGCTAACAAATTCACTCTGAAGACAGACTCGTGGGCAAGGGAGTTCCCAGGGTGACAGGGAGTCAGGGGCACACAGGGAGGGAGCGTGGAGCCTGGGGGAGCAAAGAGGAAGAAAGGCCCAGGCAGAGGACCCTGCTCACGAGCGCCCAAGGTGGACCCCGGGAACTTGGAGAGGGGAGAGGAGGGGCTCAGGGATGTCTGCATGGGCCGAGGGAGCGTCCGTGGCTGGTGGGGAGTGAGTCTCGGTTCTGGTGGTGATTGCCTGTGGTCCAACACGGGTCCTGATGCCAAAGGCACGGAACCAAGATGGTGAGGCTTTCCCCTGGAGTGGCAGCGCTACTGCCAACAGGGTTCCAGGTTCGTATGTTGGCATCAAGCCACCATAACTAGAAAAAAAAAATGCACATTCTAATTCTCATGACCTGTGTAAAGTAGGAGCGCCTCAGGATTTTAGGTTGGGGCAAAGCTAGAAGACTGAGTAAAGACCAGTGGAGGATGCAGTGAGACTCTCCCTGGAGAAGCTTCACACAGCTGGGCAAGCCCATGATGGAGTCCAAGGGTGGGGACGGGGTCCTGAGCAAGAAAGACACCGTGGGAGGCCACTAACAGAGACGTCATGACTAAGGAATGAAGTGACACCATCTACCTCCTGGTGCGACAAAAGGAACATGAATCATTTCTGAGCTATTCCTGCCCCAAATACAAAATGTGATTTAGTCCTGAGGACACAATAAGCTCTATTATGAGTTTCCAAAATATATGACTGTCAGTCTATCCTATAGTATTCTCAAAGTGGGAGCAACAATCTCTAGCAACTTTCTAGAAACTAATAAAATCAGATATTCCTGCTCCATCTTTCTATAGTCTGCATTTCCTGTAACTTCACCTCTCTGTTTTATGGTGGATATTTTCTTCTGACTTGTCTTCCATTTCATCAAGTCTCTCTTTAGCTGTGTCAACCCGCTGTTTCACCCGTCCTCTAAGTTGCTTGTTTTAGATGCCATGTCTCAGTCTTACAACTTCCGAGTTAGTTCTTTCCTACTATCTGTTCTTGAGATTGTTTTTAAGTTTAACTCTTGGAATACTCTGTATGATAACTCACATGACATAAGTTTAGTCCCTCTGGTTCCATTATATTGTTTTGTGGGTTTTTTGTTTGTTTGTTTTTCAGTACTGGGGATTGAACCCAGGGGCATTCTACCTCTGAGCTACATCTCCAGCCTTATTCTTTATTCTTTATCTTAAAACAGGGTCTCACTAAATTGCAGAAGGCCTCACTAAGTAGCTGAGGCTGGCTACAAACCTAGATCCTCCAGTCTCAGCCTTCCAAGTACTGGAATTACAAGCATGTACCACCACGCCTCACTTTTTTTTTTTTTTTTTTTGCAGTACTGGGGATTGAACTCAGGGGCATTCTACCTCTGAGCTATACTCCCAGCCCTATTTTTAATTCTTTATTTTGAAACAGGGTCTCACTAAGTTGTGGAGTGCCTCACTAGATAGCTGAGGCTGGCCGCGAATCTGGATCCTCCTGTCTCAGCCTCCCAAATGCTGGGATTACAAGCGTGCGCCACCACGCCTGGCCGCTTTTTTTTTTAATTTAAAGTTTTTTGTGGTTCTGGGGATTGTACCCATGGATACTCTACCTCTAAGATAAATGTTAACCTTTTTTAAAATCCTTTTTAAATTTTATTTTGAGACAGGGTCTCTCAAAATTGTCCAGGCTGGTCTTGAACTTGCTATCTTCCTGCCTCATCCTTCCTAGCAGCTGGGATTACAGGTGTGTGGCACTATGCTCGGCCATTTCTATTGTTCCTTGTTTCACTCAGATTTGCCTTCTTTCCCTCTTGTGTCTGGTTATTTGGGTTGAGCACTATATATTGCATATGATGACTATTAGGAAGGCACTAATGTCAAAGGTGTCATTATCCAGGGAGACTGTGTTTTCCTCTGGCCGATGTGGGGGTCAGCGGTCCAGTCTCCATTCTCAGGAGGTCTTGTCTACTTTAAGCCTCTCTCCCCCACCCCTCCGGCAGGGTGCATGCCACAGGGTCTTCAACCAGAGTCACAAGTCACCCACAACCCTCCATGCAGGTGTTGGACTCCAGTTTTTACCCACATAGCCCTCTGTGTGCCAAATCTGACCTCTTAGCCACTCAGTTGCCTTTTGTAGAGCTTGTAGTGTAAAAAGCACAGTGCTGCACACACAACCGCTTTGGCCTCTATGGTGGGGACACTGAGCACCTGGAGACAGGGGTGTCCCATTCGCTCACGTTAGGAAATGACTCTTCAACTCTCCCCTGAGAAAAACCGCTAGGTTTGGTGCAACTGCAACGGAGGTGTCACTGGAATACAAAAAGGCAGAAACAAACCGTACAAAGGAAACAGGAAAATCACCCCCAAACAAGGAGCAGAGTGTGCGGGTCTGGCAGCAGAATTAGGCTGCCCGCTTCAGAGCATCCTACCTGTCCTCAGATGATGCTCCCTGCCTGGTCCTCCCGCTGCTGGCATCGGTCCTGTGCTCCTGAGTTGGCTTCTGTTTTTCTATTTCCAAACTTGAAGGATGGACATAGAACAGAAGTCCTTTACCAGACACTCTGCAGCTTCATCTTAACCTCAGAAGGTCCCTCTCGGCTCCATGTCTGGTTCAATGGGGTAGCCACCCAGCCCCCGTCCACCAGGTCCTCCCCTAGCGCAGGGACCCGGCACTGTGGGCGGAGAGCACCCTCCTTGGCGCTGAGTGATGGCAGACTGCAGAACCCCAGCCAGCTCTCTTCAGCCTCCATCCCCAGAAAGGCGATGTACGGACAAACGTGGGCCCAGCAACTCCGGGGACATCTCGACCCTCAGCAGAGGTGCTGGAGGATCTGCACTGGCCTCTGCCTGAGGCTCACTGCCTGCGCCCCAACCCCGTTTCTCTGTTTCTTCGAGCTTTTGCCCATGGTTTAGAATTACTTTCATTAGATAAAGCATGATCCACTCAAGGTTTTCAATGATCTACCGTTGTTCCTGTCATCCTCCGACTGACTCTTTAGCAGAAGACATCGAGCGTGATGATAAACGCACCGCAAGACCTCTGCTGCTGCTGCCACTGCCGCGGGGCTACGCGGCTCTGGCTTCCAGCGGCAGCAATGTGAGTCCCATCTTTCCCTCACCCATTCTCAGTCCACGCCCAGGTCGTTCTGCATTGAGTATCTTTTATCACAAAGCTCCGCTGTCCCTGCAGGCAGATCCTCAGCACATTTCACGGGACACTGGCCGCCAGGTTTTATAGCAGCACAGACTGTGTTATGAATTTCCCTCATCTAACACCAAACTGCTGTCCTAAAGGTGGCAACAGTTCGCACCCATCCCAGAAATGTGTGACCCATCACCCATCTGCTCAGCACTGCGGCCAAGAAATTGGAATAATTCACATTGGTAAAGGTGACATACTTTGTCTAATCTTGTGTGAATTCTCTCTGCATATCTGTTCTAACCATTTGCTCATATTTCTGTGTTAATTAGATCAAAGATTGCACAAGAACAGAACATGCGTCAGGGACTTCCCTGGTGGTTGCTCTCCAGTCTCTGAGCTCACTTGTAGCTATTTCTTCAGTGGCCAACTTCAACTTCTCCTGATTCTGCCAGCTGCCTCTGCCATTCTGCCTTCTCATGTTCTGTCTCAGCCTCCCAAGACGGGAAAGAAGTACCAGTTACGCAGTGGCCCCTGTGGATTCTGACTTTCCTCTCTGCCAGTCTTCTGAAGGCCGTGACTGGAAAGTCCCCTCCCAGCCTTCCCCATGGATGCACACACGTCACATCGGAGGACAGAATGGAAGCCTCCCACTGGGGACAGTCAGCTCCCAGCCTTTCCCTATAACCCCGTACTTCTGTTTGAGGGGAAGAGGAGAGGGGAGGGCTTGATTCTTGCCTTCCTGAAAAGATTCAGCCAGGAAACAGTAAGAAAGCACAGCGAGTTTGCTGAACGAAGCCAAAGGAATGTGCGCTGGAGAGACTGTGGGGCAGGCTGTCCCCAGAGAGGGCGGCCTGTTAGAAAAACAAAAGTCCACTCCAGCCGCCAGGGCTGGCCAGACCGAGAGGGGCAGCTCCCGTCCCCTGTGTGGCGGCTGTCTGTGGCCTGCCTGGGATCCTCTCTCTCTCTGATTACTCATTTGGGGTGGTTACACGAGTTTTCCACCAGTTTAGTGCACCTGTGCCAACTTCATGTTGTGGTGTGAACCCTCCTACCTATGCTGACATCTCTACTCATCAGTGAACAAGTCAAGCAGTACGGCAGAACCTGAGGTGTGATGAGGAACGCATCACAACCCAGCGCTTGGCAGTGAAACAGGTGTGGTTTCTGTCCATCTGTCACAGGTGATAGGGGCTGAGCCTGTATTGATTGCTAATAAGCGCAGTATTAGTTGTTAATAAAAACAAGCTTTCATAGCCAGGCGTGGTGGCGCATGCTTGTAATCCCACCATTCGGTAGGCTGAGACCGGAGGATCCGGGTTCGCGGCCAGCCTCAGCTATCTAGTGAGGCACTCCACAACTTAGCGAGACCTGGTTTCAAAATAAAGAATAAAAAATAGGGCTGGGGGTGTAGCTCGGAGGTAGAATGCCCCTGAGTTCCATCCCCAGTACCGCAAAAAAAAAAAAAAAAAAAAAACAAGCTTTCATACTTAGGCAAAACAATAAAATCCTTTTCTCTGTCTCTAAGCTGTCAGCCAAGAACTGCAGCCAACGTTGACCTTGGTCAGCTAAAAGTGGGATGTTAGCCCAGCCAAATGCCAAATGTTAAACACAGACACCTGCGCTTGGAAAAGAATTATATAGACTCTCACGATAGTTTAGACTCAAGTTAAAAGATGAAAAAGCAAGCTACGTTACCCCAATATCAATTACTAATAACACAAAATAGTTATAGCCCCAAACCTTCATACTTTAAAGACTATATTCCTGTGTCTTTCTATAAAACAAGTTTTCAACATAACTTCTAGCAGATAGAGATAAGAAGCTGAGAACTGACCAAGGTCACAGGTGGATAAGACATGTTTTAATCTTTCAGAGTAAAAATAAAACAAAGAACAAGGGCTTCTACCAGCAACTTAGCCCATTCCCAAATAAAAAGGGCTGGAGGCATAAGTTGGAGGTAGAATGCCCTGGGGTTCAATCCCCAGAACCAAAATAAATGAAGACCTAGGTAGATGGACTTCTTGAGATCTATGAAGGAAACAAGATCACAAAGAGTGGCATCCCTGCCTTTGTTGATATTGTCCTCAGAACCAAGTTGTCCATCAGTTGCTGAAGCTGGCCTTGAACCTGCGATCCTCCTGTCTCAGTCCCCCCAGGTACTGGAATTGCAGACGTGCACCTCCACACCCAGTGCATCTTCAGAGTTTTGCACTCATCTTTGTCTCTTTCACAGACTCTGGTGCTTCCTGGTTGTCTTGCGGTTTCTTTTCCCTTTCTGCAAAGGATGAAATGGTTTCCCTTGTGTGTGAGCGGCAGGACTTGAGCACTTGGTTGGGGTCTGGAGCAGAGAAGGGCCAGAATCCTGGAGGCAGGAAGCCGTTTTCCACCTTCCCGGTGCAAACTGGGCTGTGCCACATGGGAATTTTCTTAATTAGCAACGTACCTTCCAGAGAACACAGATTGGATAAGATCAAGGCTCTTGGCATTAAATCTCAAAGACTCCATTTGCATGTCCTGACTTAAAGAAATTTGAGAAAAGATGTTTAAAAAGTATGATTGCCCAATGAACATGAATATTGTTAATACTCCTGAATTGGATGCTTCAAAATGGTTAATTTTAGGTTTATGTGCATCTTAAAATTCTCAAAATGTCGTAGTGGCAATCCATCCCCCAGTCTCTGTATCGATGGAACTCTGTTTCCTGCCCACCCCTGCATTTGGTGGAGCCCTTCCCCCTGGACCTGCCCTTCTCCCCTCCTCTTACCCCTTCAGGGCTGTGAGCAGTTTCCTCCTGGACCTGCCCTTCTCCCCTTTGAAATCCTCTTTGCCTTCAATAGCAAGAGCTTCATTAGGGGAAACTTGAGAAAGATTCTCACCAATTACTTCATTCTCAGAAATAATTCCATGTAGAAATAACATAATTTGGTCTTCTTGGCTATGGAAAATTTCTCATCAAAGATATAAAATGGAAATCCAGTAGCAAACATTGGTAGTTTACTATTGTTGCTCCTGACGCATTCATTGAAATAACTTTTCTCTCATTCTCTGTAGATTTTTCCTTCTCCAACAGCTGCACATAGGATAGGAACAAAACATGTTCCTAGGAGCACTGGGCGAGATGCTAAAGAGATGAGGTGTCCACCAAACATGCCCCACAGCTACTACTATTTTCATGGGAAAGCGGTGAACTCCATTTGAGACTTGGGGAGATGTTGAGCAGATACAAAAACAAGGAACAAAGAAATAGGCGGAGGCAGCTGGACATGGTGGTGCACACCTGTAATCCCAATACTTGGGAAGCTGAGACAGAAGGATCACAGGTTCAAGGGGACAGTCTCAGCAAGTAGAGAGACTCAACACAGTGAGAGCTTGTTTCAAAATAAAAATAAAATAGGGCTAGAGGTATAGCTCAGAGGTAGAATTCTCTTGGGCTCAATCCCCAGTGCCACCAAAAAAAAAAAAAAAATAGGATGAGACATGAAAGTCCCGTGTGGCCCACCGCCTTCCCGTTTAGGACTTAGTGGAATAGATAACAGATATCCGGGGAACAGCAAAGAGGGTAGAGAGCTTTCAAGTCAAGCAGCTCAGGAGAGCTCTTCATAATGCAAAATGGAATTTTTTAAAAAAATATGCAAGCTGGGTGTGGTGGCACACACTTATAATCCCAGTACTTGGGAGGCTGAGACAGGAGGATCACAGGTTCTCGGCCAGACTCAGCTACTTAGTGAGGCTCTCAGTAACTTAGCAAGATATTGTTTTCAACTAAATAAAATAGGTCTGGAGTGTAGCTCAGAGGTCGAAGGCCCCTGGGTTCCATCCCCAGTACCACAAAAAATATTAATGAAATATTTAAAAACATGTCGTCTTAGTGTTATCAATTATGGGCTCATCCCTTCCATGATATTTGTCACTGTTGACAGTACTCAGTAGGATTTTACCCAGCTTACAATATTACTTCTTTTAATTTTATTTCTAGTAAGACAAGTTCAAATTGCAAACATAAATTAACATACAACAAAAGTAAATATACTGTTTTCAAACATACCCTCTCTGGTATATTTAAAGCTAATCCCTGCCCTATCCCAAAATACCACTCTATTTAGCAACATAAGAAAACAAGTTTCTTGTGCATTCTTTGAGTCTATTCCAAGATAGTTTTAAGTGGAAAGAAAAATATGTCTGCTTTCAGAAAAAACACAGCGGCTTCCCTTAAACAACTTATTCAAAACTGTCAATTATGGTACAGTTAACATAGTAACATCACACTTGAACATTAACAGAAAGATTAAACAATTAATTTAACAGTTAAATCAAACAAAGAAGAGAGATCTCCATTTACTTTGTGCAAAGAGTGGCAAATGTTTCCATGTTCCTAAACTGCCAACTTTATTTTTTTGTGGTACTGGGGATTGAACCCAGAGACATTCTACCTCCAAGCTACACCCATCCCCATTCTGATTTTATTTGGAAACAAAGTCTTGCTAGGTTGCTGAGAGCCTCATTAAGTTGCTGAGGCTGGCTTCGAACTTGGAATCCTCCTGTCCCAGCCTCCTAAGTACTGGGATTATAGGTGTGAGTCACCGTGCCCAGAAACTGCCAACTTTTTTTTTTTTTTTTTTTTTTTTTGCGGTATTGGGGATTGAACTCAGGGGCATTCTACCTCCGAGCTACACCCCTAGCCCTATTTTTTATTCTTTATTTTGAAACCGAGTCTCACTAAGTTGCGGAGTGCCTCACTAGGTAGCTGAGGCTGGCCTCGAACCCGGATCCTCCGGTCTCAGCCTCCCAAATGCTGGGATTACAAGCGTGCGCCACCACGCCCTGCTCAACTGCCAACTTTTAAATCACCAGTTTCTCCTTTCTCTCTCTCTCTCTCAAAAAAAAAAAAAAATGCATTCAAATTCCTACAAATTATAATCCTCCATATATAATTTAACACTGAAAGTTCCTAATTTTATTTGCATGTCTTCCTTCCCCATCCTTTAAAAATAAACTAAGTATTTAAGAAATAAAGTTGATGTGATTTCCCAAGTAGAATATGCTTGCTAACGGAGGTGCTCCCTTGGAGACTAGTACCCAATCTCTTCAATTCTTGGAGTGGTGCTGTTTAGAATGCAAAGTGTTTGAACATGTTTAATTACAAAAATACTTGCAACTTTTGAAAAATTGCAAAACAAAACCCTCACCCATCAATTCTCTGCCAGCTGGAAAGTCAGTCGCTCATGCGGCCAGAGGTAGTATTGACAGCAGAAGGCAGCACAGAACTGGGCACCAGTATCTTGACAGAGACCCATAAATCTATTAAAATGAACCTAACTTGGTCGCCCAGTTGCCTCCTCCTCACAAACACCAGGGTCATGTTTCTGAGTTTCTTTCTGCTAGATATTTGGACAGTTTTCTTCTGTGTTTCACCATCACTATGATGCTATTCAACATTCTCCTGTGTCCACTAAACAAAAAATTACAATTTAACTATGAATCTAGTAAAATGTTTCAGATGTTGTGCTTCAAAAGAAAAAACACCACCACCGCTGCCACCACAGTACCAGCTGTGGTTTTCAACATCTTGTCAGGTCTTCCTTTGTAGATCAAAGGTAGTAGAGAGAGTTCCATAGTGACGTATGAGGCATTTGGTGAATATTCTGGCCCACAAGGTAAGCCAGTTTATGGGCATAGTGGCAAGGAGCCGGAACCCGAATGACTCCCTTTAGAAGAAAGAACAAGAAACAGGATTTGTTTTTGTGTGTCAATGATTACAAATTTATAAATAGCCCCAAAATAAAAATAAAGTGGTATACAGCTTGTCAGCTATTACAAGGAACACCTTATAGTATCAATTCTAGATCACTGAATTTTACATTTAACTCTGCAATTGAAATGCATCTTACCATTGCCAATCTTTGTGTGTGTGTGTGTGTGTGTGTGGTACTGGGGATTGAACTCAGGGGCATTCTACTTCCGAGCTATACCCCAGTCCTATTTTTTATTCTTTTTTTTTTTTTTTTTTTTTTTGCAGTACTGGGGATTGAACTCAGGGGCATTCTATCTCCGAGCTATACCCCCAGCCCTATTTTTTATTCTTTATTTTGAAACCGAGTCTCACTAAGTTGCAGAGGGCCTCACTAGGTAGCTGAGGCTGGCCGCGAACCCGGATCCTCCGGTCTCAGCCTCCCGAATGCTGGGATTACA
>PVLC010025485.1:0-18229 GCA_004027655.1 Graphiurus murinus | reverse complement strand
CCCGTTTCTTTGTGAGGCAACTTGATGCCCTGAGAAGATGACCAGCACTGCCCTCTAATGCACATGGCTTTGTTTCTTGACTCCCTCCCAGCAAGGGACACAAAGATAGAAGCTTGTTCGACACACACAGTCCTCCTTTACCCGGGAAGAATTGTCTTGTCTCCTAAGTAGGGATCTTCAGAAAGTGTGTGGCATGCAACAGTGGCCCACCAGCATCTTTCCTTTCTCCTTACTAACACAACTCCACATTTCTTTGGGGTGTCAATGCACCCATGTTAAAAACTTCCTTTCCTGGATGGCGCTTGTACAGATGTGCCACTCATATTTGTGGTTTCGGGACAAGACTTGCTCCCCACTGCCAGGAGGTGGTTACCTGAAGCCTCCGGTTACTAACTCCAGCGACTCTCAAGCTGAGGTCCTGCTCTACTCAGAGACAATCCCAGGCAACAACTAAACAAGATAGCAGTACAAAGCCCAGCCATTTCCAGACAACACGGGATCCTGCAGCGGGTAGGTGGTTGTTGCGTTGGAGCTATACCTTGAGTGGCAGAGACTCTGTCAGGTCTGAGTGAGAGGATGAGGGCTCCCCGTTCCCAACCCTGCTCCCAGCTTCTTTCACAAGTGTCCCTCCCCCCCCCCCAAACCTTTGCATGCCTAACGCCTTCTCAGCATCAGCTTCCCTTGTGGCCTCGAGCAGTCATTGAACATAGTTCTGGCCAGTGACATAAAAATGGAAATGGTTGAGTAGAATTCTAGGAATGCTCTTTAATTAGAAGCAGTCTCCGCTAACATGCATTTTTGCTTTTTACATTTTCCTTTCTTTTTGCCTAGAATGCAGATGCATTTGGAGGGGTGGAGCAGCTATTTTGGGCCAATGAGGGAACAAGCACAAAGTCTAAAGCCACATGCTAAGTGTTCTAGGCAGCATTCTCACTGTCGCAATCCAACACTTGTCACACACAAAACTTAGGGGAAGGAAAATTTATTTGTTCATGGGTCTGGAGGTTTCAGTCCATATGTAACCCATTTATCCCAGTCATCAACTAGGAGTCAGGGCTATAGGTCCTTAGGGCATCATGGCAGGGAGCAGAGAGAGCAAAGGGAGGGGGCAGGGGACATATATAGTCCCCAAGGCCACACCCCGGGGACCCACCTGAACTTGACTGCCTCCAGCACATGAGGTCTGAGGGACACTTTGTTTTCAAACCATAACACTAAGGATGACAAAGTAGAAACCTAGAGGAAAGCTGGGTCCTGAAAGGCATTGTGAAGGGATCCTACCAGCCTTGGCTGTCTACCTCTGGATTTCTTATTTTATGCAACAAATAACCTCCTTCCTTGGTTAAGCCTCAATATGCCAGGTTTTCCTATGGGATGCAAGCCTACCTACTTCATAGGACCACCGGAAAACATTCACAGTATCTTGTTAAGCAAACACAGTAGGCTAGAGAGTGGTGTGCAGAGCATGGTCTGTTATTTTTGTGTAACATGTACATGTGCATGAGCCGAGTTCCCCTCCTGCAGTGGGGGACAGGGAGTGGCACGCAGCTCGGTTTCCTCTCCTTCCATAGTGCTTAGATCCACAGGGGATGCAAAAATCAGCATCAGAATTTTTTTTAAGGCAGAATGCCAATGTTTATCAATTATGTAGTGTATATATTGATTTGTCCGCAAAACTGCAAAGTTACATAAACTGCATATAATTGAAGCCAAGAGATTCTTTTCCCAGTACAGCAGAATTCCAAAGTCCTACTCTATCATCATCTGGGAGTTTCCAATGAGAAGGTAATACACCCAACTTTTTTTTTTTTTTTGTACTGAGTATTGAACCCAGGGGTGTTCTACCTCTTAGTTACTCCCACACTTATTTTATATTTTTATTTTAAAACAGAGTTTTGCTACGTTGCTGAGGGTTCCACTAAGTTGCTGAGTCTGGCCTTGAACCTGGGATCCTCCTATCTCAGCCTCTAAAGTACTGGGATTACAGGCTCAGTTTAGATTACTGAGTCAGGGAAACCAGGCAGCTACCCACACCTGGGATAGGAGAACAGGCTTTGAACTAAAACGAAGAAAACCTGAATCCTAGATCTAGTGTACTAAATAATTTCCTCTGTAAAGGGTCCTATGACTTGTCTTACTTCCTTTCCAGGATGTTGGAAAAATTAAAAGAGATAATGACTGTCATGGCTCCACAAAAGTAAATTATCAACAGCAAAAAAGGCTCTGCATGCCAGGACTGTTTTATACTCTGTGGATTTTTAGCTAATTCAATCCCCTCAACAACCCAAGGAGATTATGGGATGTGATTATGGGGCCCAGAACAATGGGCCCAAAATACCCTGAGGTCAATTCACCCTGATGTATGCATTTTATTAGGGGACACATTTATATTTAACAAATGTGTTTCCTTAGTATTTTCAGATGTTGACAAATAACAGGAATTGTGCTTAATCATGATCCAGTTGAACACTGAGCCACTCTATTTCTTGTGCTTCTTATCTAAAAGAAGAAGAAGACGCAGTAAGGACAATTGCTAGAGACAGACGATTTTTGTTTTGTTTTGGTTTTATTTATTTGGTACTGGGGATTGAACCCAGGGGCATTCTACCTCTGAGATACCCTCCTAGCTCTTTTTATTTATTTTATTTATTTATTATTTTTTTTCCGGTACTAGGGATTGAACTCAGGGGCGTTCTACCTCCGAGCTATACCCCCAGCCCTATTTTTTATTCTTTATTTTGAAACAGGGTCTCACTAAGTTGCGGAGGGCCTCACTAGGTAGCTGAGGCTGGCCGAGAACCCGGATCCTCCGGTCTCAGCCTCTCAAATGCTGGGATTACAAGCGTGCGCCACCACGCCCGGCGCTCTTTTTATTTTGAAACAGGGTTTCACTAAGTTTCTGAGACTGGCCTCTAACCTGTGATCCTCCTGTCTCAGCCCTAGGCTTATAGGTGTGCCCCACCATGCCCAGCAGGAAGGATCTTATTTACCACTTCCTCTTGGGCTTGCCTTAGCCTGAAGAAAAGGGAACCTTTATTGCCCTTCTGCCCTCTCAATCCACCAACTTTTTTTCCTCCCTTTAAGAGTGACCTCAATGACTGTTTAGAGTTGGGGACATTTGCAGGGCCAGTTTCACTGGTGCGCTACAGCTGTGCTGATGACTAAAGGTTAGTGCTCAGAACTGTCCTGTCCTCTCTTCCCCTTCGGAGCCCAGGTCCACAGACTTCACTTCCTGCAGGAGTGGCAAGCACCTGTGGGCAGGGCCTGGACACCATATGTAGTAGGTTCCCAAAGTGGGCAATACTGCCCCTTGGGGGGCACCTGTAGAAAATACTGATACACAAAATGCAAATTTATCACTACATCTGTGTATTTGTTTAAGGAAGGAAGATTGGGAGGTGGGAGTGTTAATTTTTTTTTTTTTTTCTGCAAAGGGGGTGGTAAGACAAGTAGTTTGGGAACCTCTGATAGGAGAGGGCTTGTGGTCCTTGCCTTGAGTCCTTTGGGTAAACTGACGGGGTTCTGTTCCCCACGCCCTATGTCCTCAGAGCTGCATACCTGAATCTACAGGTACCAAGCTCCATCAGCCAGAGTCTAAGGTAAGAAACCCCACTGCAGCTTAGCCAGACTCAAAATCCAGTCGCTAACCCCATAGCGATCAGGGGCTTGTGGAGAGGAGGTGCGCTCCTGCTGCCTGTGTTGAGAAGGTGGCCACGTCTTTCATGTGCCCACGGTTTTCATGTGTGTCCCTAGAAGAGAAGACAGTTGGTGACACCCTCATCCCCTTCACCAAGTCTCAGAACGTGTCATAACAATCAACTCTTTACTTTGTGTGTGCGCATGTGTGGTACTGGGGATTGGACTCAGGGGCATTCTACTTCCGAGCTACACCCCCAGCCCTATTTTATTTTTTATTTTGAAATAGGGTCTCACTAAATTGCAGAGGTCCTCACAAAGATGCTGAGGCTGGTCACAAGCCTGGGATCCTCCTGTCTCAGCCTCCCAAGTACCGGGATTACAGGCATGCACTACCATGCCTGGCTCAACTTTTTTCATTTTTTAGTCTATTTCTTTTGGTGTATTTCTTTATTTTTTAATTTTTATTTTTTGCAGTACTGAGGATTCAACCCAGAGTCATTCTATGTCTGAGCTATACCCCCAGTCCTATTTTTTATTCTTTATTTTGAAACAGGCTCTCATTAAGTTGTGGAGAGCCTCACTAAGTAGCTGAGGATGGCTGTGAACCCGAATCCTCCCATCTCAACCTCCCAAGTACTGGGATTACAAGTGTGCACCACCACGCCCGGCTCTTTTGGTGTATTCCTAAATAATATGCTTTTATTGCTATTTCCAGATTTATAAATTTAGAAACCTATTGACTTCTGTCTCTTTCTCTCTCTCTCTCTCTCTCTCTCTCTCTCTCTCTCTCTCTCTCTCTCTCTTTTTATATTTTTATATGCTTATAGATTTCCTCCACTGCTCTGGATTTGGGAGTGTGTCTTTTGCATCTTAATCTCTCTCTACAATATAGGTTCTTTTTATTAAATGCTCATAATCCCTCCCTTTATTTTAGAGCAGAGGTTGGCATAGACAGTCTGGGGGCCAAATCTAGCCCTGTATCTGTTTTTATAAATGAAGTTTTATTGGAACACAGCCATGCTCACTGTTTGCGCATTGCCTGTGGCTGCTTGTGTTGTGTTAAGGGCAGTGTTGAGTGGTTGTGATGGAGCTCTTAAGCCCGCAAAGCCAAAAATATTTACAATTTGCCCTTTCCAGACAAGATTGGCCAACCTTGTTGAGTGTGTGTGTGTGTGTGTGTGTGTGTGTGTGTGTGTGTGTTACTGGGGATTGAACCCAAGGGCATTCTGCCTCTGAGATAAACAGATAAACTTCCAGCCATTTTTATGTTTTTGTTCTGAAACAGAGTCTTGACAGGTTTCTGAGGGTCTCACTAAGTTGCTGAGACTGGCCTGGAACCTGTGATCCTCCTCTTTCAGCCTCCCAAATACTGGGATTACAGGTGTGTATAACTTGCTCATTTTCAATGAAAACAGAAATTTGTCTTTTGAACTCAATTTATAAAACTACTTGCTACTCTTCTTGCCTTATAAAATCTGTTAGCATTGTAGTCGTGAAGTATTCTAATAGATTCTCAGTTAAAGAAGTGTCAGATGTTGGCCTAAGGGTCCCGTATGATGGTGGTGTTCAACCACAGAAATGTCCTCACCCTGGGCAGAAATATTTATCATTTAAAAAAAATAACTTGACATTTTTTATTTGGAGGTAATTTTCCTGAGCTTGTAATGTGAATCTGCTGTGTGGGGAACCATTTTTGTCCATACAGTTGCAATGAGCCACTCCTCCTTGGAATGCCCAGAGTATGCCAATCCTTCTATTAGAGCATCTACTTCAATTGGCCTCGCATTAACTTTTTTCACAAGTGTACTTCTAGACAGGGTTATGAACACCCTGTAGTAAAGAACTCTCTGACCCAACTCCATAGCTTCTATTGAGTTGTCTCAAAGTATTGATTAGCTGGGCATGGTGGCACATGCCTGTAATCCCAATACTTGGGAGGCTGAGGCAGGAGGATTGCAGGTTCTATGCCTTAGCAATGTAGTGACACTCTTAGCAACCTAGCAAGACCCTATTTCAAAACAAAAATAAAAATAAAGGACTGGGGGTGTAGCTCAGAGGTAGAACACCCCTGGGTTCAATTCCCAGCACAACACATATACACACACAGAGTAAGTATTGATAAATGGTGACAAAGAAATGTCATTAATGTAAATGTAAAAATAGTCTTAGCCTGACGGTGATCTTGTGAAAGCATGGGCAAGCTCAGTAGAGTCTCAACACTATTTCACACATAAACGTGTCCACTGCTGTTTAATTTGCTTACACCACTATTGGATTTGCTCCTATATGTGTACAGACAGGAAGTTGTTTCAAGAATGCCTGCTATACAATGGCACTGTGTTATTTAAAAACAGAACAATTCTCTTGAAAAAGAAAATGCCTGGTTTAGGGTCAAGCAAATTTCTCAGGAAATCAGTCTTATTGTGAGCCAAAAACTCCATCTGGACTTACTTCCTTAAATATTCATGTTACTATAAACCATCAGCAGGTAAGGAATCCTATGTAGTGAGCCAATGGACCTTTGGTTCTTACCTATGTGAAGTAACATTTATAGGCAAGCTCAGTGGGGTCTAATGAGAAAAGAAGGGTATCCTTGTGGCACGTTATTTCCCTTCAAAGTGAGAGAAACATAGCTTGAATTATCCCAAAGCAAAGGGGGTGGGTGGAGGTTGCTGCTTACAAACTCCAAGCAGGAGGAGAAGAACCAAATGCTGGGGAAACTGGGATGCAGCTGGGCCTGAATAAAGATGGGCATCAGGGACTGAAAGGCTGCCAGGACTTTCCTCCATTTGGAATCTCTGCTTCTCTCCATCTGCTACCACTTCTCTTGTTCATTGTAGATCAGCCTGCTCTACCAGGAAGGAAACTTAACCATACACAATCCTCCCACCTTCCTTTCCTTCCTCCCTCCCTCCCTCTTTTCCTTTTCTTTCTTTCTTTCCTTCCTTCCTTCCTTCCCTCCGTCCCTCCCTCCCTCCGTCCCTCCCTCCTTCCTTTCTTCCTTGATGTGAGAGCCATGCTATCTCCCTCTCTGCCTACCACTGCCATGCCCTGAGCGCCACGGACCCAGCCTGACATGGATTGAACCTCTGAAATCTCCAGAACTATGAGCAAATAAATCTCCCTTCCTCTAAGTTGTGGTCATCAGTTGTTGGGGAATACAGCAGTGAGCGTGCTGACTGAAACACTAAGGCCAGGGGATATAAAACAGTCTCACTCATTTGAAGCACAGTCTGTGACAGTAGGCTTCTCACTGGGGCGCATAGAGAGAAATTCATTAAAAAAAAAAAAATTGCCAAAATGCAAACACTTGAGATGGAGACTCCCAGTAAATATCTTGAATATCTGGTCTTTTTTCCTAATGCAAATGGCTGAAACTCCAAAATGCTTTACAGCTTCTCCCAGTCCTGCCCCAGGGCTGCTGCCAGCCCATACAGCACCTTTGGGGAAATGAGAGAAGTGTACCTTCCTTTGTGGTCAGCAGGCCAGCACCCACTCTCCTCTCCAGCACTATGCTGGGATGCAGTGTCTAGCACTGCATTTTAGCCTCACCTGCCCCTGAGCCAGGCACCTGTGCAGAGCCCACCCTGCATGAGCATCAATGGCAGCCCCAGTCTGCCCAGAGGAAGGGAGGGTAGCAGGCTACCCCTTCCCCAGGGAGAGAACTTCCAACATCAGAGAAAGTGAGGCTCAGTGGCAGCTTGGGCTTGGTGACTTAAGACAGCAGCAGGAAGAGGGGCAGTGGCTGAATGCTCCTTAGGATTCCAAGAAGGACACCCAGCTCTGGGTAATGGAGTGAAAGACATCTCTGGGAGCAGAGAGGCCCACTGCCAACTGCACTGGCAGAGCGACAGCAGAAACACATTGGCATCATCCAGGAACTTGGCATGGTCCAAAGAGTGACAGTGATGACAGCCCATGGATCAATCTTCCAATTTAATTATTATTAGCTCAAGAATTTATGTAATGAAATGCTTTCAGAGAGATAAAACTTTTGTTTTCTTTCTTTTAACCTTTGAAACACTAAAATCCACTCTCTCTTTTTTTTTTTTTTTTTTTTTTTCGGTACTGAGGATTGAACTCAGCGGCATTCTACCTCCGAGCTATACCCCCAGCCCTATTTTTTATTCTTTATTTTTGAAACCGAGTCTCACTAAGTTATGGAGTGTCTCACTAGGTAGCTGAGGCTGGCCACGAACCTGGATCCTCCGGTCTCAGCCTCCCGAATGCTGGGATTACAAGCGTGCGCCACCATGCCCTGCAAATCCACTCTCTTTTGAAGGATATAGTCCTATAAGAATATTAGAAAGCTTTCCCTAGAAAAAGTAAAGTGAACCCAGTACCTGTAATCCCAGCTACTCAGGAAACTGAGGTAGGAGAATCAAAGTTTGAGTCCAGCCTCAGCAACTAAGGGAGACCTCCAGCAACTTAGCAAGAAATCAAAAGGGTGGGTTCAATCCTCAGCACCAAAAATAAAGAAAGAAAGAAAATGTGAACACTTTAAATATAGAAGTAAATTAATGTAGAAAAATATGGTGTAGTCAATAAATAATATTGACTACAAACAACTTCTGCGTGGGGCTAGGAGTATAGCTCAGTGGTAGAGCTCCCAGCACCCTTCACCAGTGGTCTCATTGCTTCCCGCACCCCTAATTCCAGTGCCACGCTGAAGACTTGCACATCTACAGAGACAGCCCAGATTTTGCCCCTAAATGCCAAGCTCAGGTATGCTTTGGCTTCATGCACGCACTAAGTCCTATCACCTTGACCAAGTCATTAAACTTCCTTAAACCTATGCTCTAGGGTGTGAAATGGAAATGAGAGCACTTACCTCTTCCATCCTTTAAAAAATCCTCTTATTTCAAAATAATATGGAGTCACAGAAAGTTGCAAATATAGTACAGAGAGGTGCCCTGTACACTTCCCTTGGCTTCCCCTAATGGCTACATTTTCTATAATTGTAGTACAACATCAAAAGCAGGAAATTGACATTGAAACAGTATGTGTAGTGTATGCCATTTTATCACCTATGTAGGCATGGAACTGTCACTGCAATTGAAACACAGAACTGAGCCAGGCGGGGTGGTGTACTACTGTGATCCCAGTACTCAGGAGGCTGAGATGGGAGGATAGAGGTTAGAGGCCAGTGAGTAGTTAGTGAGTCCCTGTTTCAAAATAAAAAAATAAATAAGAGGGCTGGGGATGTAGCTCAAAGGCAGTGTTCCCCTGGGTTCAATCTCCAGTAAACACACACACACACACTCATACACACACACACACACACACACACACACACACAAACACGTGAGCAAACAAGCAAAGAAACAGAACTAACAAACAAAGAAACAGAACTAAGCTGGGCACAGTGGCACACACTTGAAATCTCAGTACTTGGGAGGCTGAGACTGGAGGATCAGAGATTTGAGGCCAGTGTGCACTAATTTAGCAATTTCATGTTTCAAAATAAAAAATAAGCTGGGCATGGTGGCACATGCCAGTAATCTCAAAACGAGAAAAACTGAGACAGGAGGCTGGCAGGTTCCAGGGCAGCCTCAGCAACTTAGCGAGACTGTTTCCAAATAAAAAAAATAAAATAGGGCTGAGTGTATAGCTTGGATGTAGAACACTCCTGGGTTCAATCCTCAGCACCACACACAAATAATAATAATAATAATAATAATAATAATAATAATAATAATAATTTTTTTTTAATTTAAAAAGGGCTTGAGTGTAACTTGGGTAGAATCCCCGCCCCTGAGGTCACTCCCCAGTACCCCCCCCCTTCAAAAAAGGTACAGAACTATTCCATTATGACAAAGATCTCCTTCATTTGCATCTGTTTTTAAATGACTGTCCCCCCCTCCTTATTCTCATCAGATCCTTGAGAGAAGGGACAGACGTATTTAGCTTTTTGTTCTCAGTGTCTAACAGGGTGCCTTGCTTTTAGAAAGCACTGTTTAAATTGAAGTTAGGGAAAGTAAGGATGGAAAAAAAAAAAGTGGATTCCATCTGCAAAGGCCAGAGACATCAGTCTGCGACCCAGGACAGTCCCTGATTATCACTCAGCTCCATGCCAATAATCAGGGGCCTCCTCCCTGGATTCACATCCTGTTGAATGAGACGCTGGGAGGAGGAGTGGTGAGGCTTACCTCACATTAATTCCCATAATCACAGCCCTGTCTGTTGCAAAGAGGAAGGCCTTTCTCCATCTAGTACCTTTTTTGGGAATCTGTCACATCATGCCACATGGCCAGTTCCCCACTCCACCTATCTGGCGTCTCCCTGCCCTGCTGCACATCATCTGCACATTCCTGTGCTTGCGGGCAGCACCGGCGAGACCAGGGTATGGGGCGACATGGGTCTTCAGGTCAAAGGAAATCGTTCAGACCGAGGGCGTGGTTTAAAAATTTTGCTTAGGCTGGGCACAGTGGCCCACGCCTGTAAGCCAGTACTTGGGAGGCTGAGACAGAAGAATCGCAGGTTCAAGGCCAGCCTCAGCGACTTAGTGAGGCCCTCTGTAAGACTGTTACAAAAAAAAAATAAAATAAAATAAAACAGGGCTGGGAGTCTAGCTCAGAGGTAGAAGGCTCCTGGGTTCAATCCCCAGTACCACAAATAAATAAGTAAATATTCTGCTGAATAGAAACTGCTCTTGTTAGGTAATATTTATTTGCTCAGTGATTATCATAGACAAAATGAGAACTTTGAAACCGGGAAGAGAGGCAAACAGAAGAAAACAAGTAATAAAACTGCAAAAACAATTACACATATGTTCAGGGCTGTAAGCCTCACATTGAATGTGTATGTGTGGGTGTGCCACCAAATTACAATTACTGTTGGAAGGAGAATTTATCCATCAGGAATCCATGGATTTTATTTATTTATTTATTTATTTATTTATTTATTTATTTATTTATTTATTTATTTATTTTGGTATTGGGGATTAAAACCAGGGGCATTCTACCTCCAAGCTACACCCCAACCTCTTTTTATTTATTATTTAATTTATTTAATTTTGTGGTACTGAGGATTGAACCCAAGGGCATTCAACCTCTGAGCTATACCCCTAGCCCTCCCCTCCCCTTTTTGATACTGGGGATTGAACCCAGGGGCAGTCTACCTCTGAGCTACACCCACAGCTCTATTTTATTTTAATTCTGAAACAGGATCTCACTAATTTGCTGAGGGTCTCACTAAGTTGCTGAGGCTGACCTCAAACCTGTGATCCTCCTGTCTTAACCTCTCAAGTACTGGGATTACTGACATGTAACCACCATGCTTGGCTGATCTGTGTTATCATAATAGGTTTCAATTAGAGCAAAAGTCAAATTTATGTGCCCTTAAATAACATGGTTAAAAATCTCTGAAATGAGAACCCTTAGTTTGGAATCTCTGTGTCAGCAATGAGCAGTTTGTGTTGTCTAGCCTGCAAGTCACAAAGAGCAGTTATTTGATTTCCAAGCCTGAAACTCCCTTATCAGTTGTGGTTTATAAACTTGGTGCAGTAATTCGTGAGGTGATGTCATGCATCCAGCAGAGTAGTTTGGAAATGGTCCCGTGGGCACAAAGTGAGAGGAGTGGAGTTGGGTCAATGCTGGGCCCCCATCTTCGGCAACTTGGAGATCTGGAGGTGCAGTGTATCTTGTGTGCTGAGCAGGGAACCTCCAACCTCACATTAGAGTCTTGGCTCTTCCGTCTTCCCAGACAGCAGGCACAGCACGGAGATGTTTACAAGTTCAGCCGTCCTTATTTGGGTCCCTCTCATTTCCTCAGTGCTCAGAATAGTGCCCGACACATGGTGGGCTTTCAGGGTGTTTTCAATGAGTGACTGGGCAATACTTACACCGGGTGCAAAGAAGAAAGAACAAATTCATAAGTATTCAATTGCTGAAAAGCCCAGGGCATTTTGGGTAATGATGTCACAACTCAGACTTGGCCACAAAGGTTAGTCACAGCAAAATGAAGTAGAGGGGAGGGGAAAACCAGGAGTCAGAAGCATGAGGACTCAGTGCCAATCATGGGTTGTTCACAGGCAGGGGCTAGCTGGCTTATGCTTTGAGCAGGTTGGTCCACACCACAATGGGAGTCCTAGCCGAAGGTTAGAGTCAAAGCTAGGCGGATGGAGAGCAGGGCAGTCCTAGCAGATCCCAGTCCATGGCTGAAGATACAGAGAAAGGATTTGGTAAGGGAGGAACCTGGGCATTAAGAAGAATGAAAGGTTTTAATACCTGCACAAGAGCCGGGTGTGGTGGTACATGCTTGTAATCCCAGTACTTGGGAAGGCTGAGACTGGAGGATCGCAGGTTCAAGGACAGCCTCAGCAAGTAGTGAGTCATCAATCTAGTGAGACGATGTTTCAAAATTTAAAAAATAAGTATATACATAATAGGGCTGGGGTTGTATCTCGGAGACAGAATGCCCCTGGGTTCAATCCCCAATCCCGAAAACAAACCCCCAGAAAACAAAAAATAAATGAAAAAACCCCAGCACAGGGCCAGCATGCAGGCCAATGGGACTGAGATCAAAGCCCAGACTTATTGGGCTGCCATGGTAGGTCCCTGGGTGAGATGGTTAATCTGGATTGTCTACTTGATGGTACCCAGAGATCCCTAGGATGAGGAAATTTCCGGTGCATTAATGAGATGATTGGCATGAGGAACGGCCTCTTGAAGGGGAAGTCCCGCCCGAGTGTGGGCCTCCCTGTCCAATAGGCAGGGGTTAGTGGACCAAAGGGCAGTAGGAGGAATCCGGGTAAAGGCCAGCTCCAGCCTTCCTGGGTGGGTGCGACTGCTGCTGCTCTCCCTACTCGACTTCGGAACCCAGGTGCATTCTACCTCTATTTTATTTTTTATTTGGAAACAGGATCTAAGTTGTTGAGGGCCTTGTTAAACTGCTGAGGCTGGCCATGAACCTGTGATCCTCCTGTCAACCTCCAAGTACTGGGATTACAGGCCTGCGCCACCATGCCTGACTCAGTAAACCCACACATTCTACAGATTCTGGATTTTATTGTACACACATCCTGCAGATTCTGTTCCTTCAGAGAATTTACTGATCCTCTGGGAAAGGCTGGTACCTGGTGGGTCTACATGACAGATTCTCAATCTTATTGGCTAACTGCCCCTTTTTCAGAAAAAGAAATTACTCAGTGCCCCTTCCCCCCCTGGGGGAGGGGTGCTTCCATTGCCCTCTTATTTTTATTCAGTGCCCTACAATTGCACCTGAGGCTATTACCACTTCCTGGATCATTCCAGCAATGCCCCACCTCACCGACTTTGGGAATCTAAAGTCCACGTGGACGCCCAGGGCTTTCTAAGTCACTGTTGGCAAGTCTGATTCTAAGAGTCACCAACTGGGCAAAGGCTGATATTGTGGACTAGGCTGAGCCTCCAGGCAAAGGGAATAGATCAGGCCCTGACTTCCACTTCCCATTATGCTGCATCGACAGCCAACAACCAGGGAGCCCGAGCACTACACGCTAGCTAGCGCAGCAGCCACCTGTGCTCTGACCTCCTGATTCCTGTAGCAGGGATATTGCTATTCAGCTCTGCTGTCACTGCTAATCCCCGGGACTTTCTTCTGTAGCTTGAGCATCTCAGCGAGATGGAGCTGGAGGGTCACATGTTCTTGAATGCCTCAGAAGCCAAAGTCAATAAACAAGCGAAAGAAGGGAGGTGGTGAGAGAGAAAGACGCTCTGTGTGTAGATGGATATTTTTAAACTAATAGGGAAAACTCCACAAATAGAACTTCAGCAGCAAAATCCCCTCTCCAACAGGAAATTGTAAATAGTTCTAAGAAATACCAAAGAATGTAAATTGTTTTCAGAAAAGCCAATGAATGACATCATCACCTCTAAAAGAACTTAATGTTAAAAAAATAAATTAAAAACCTAAACTAAACTAAAACTGGCCCATGAAGTGAATAGCTGTAAGAGATGGTAGGAACATATCTGAAATGGGAAATTCTTTGCCCAACTCTCTTAAAATAAAGGATGTTGAATGTAATCTTAAGACCATGGGGGGAAAGGCAAACTGATAAAACAAATGTTTAAAACTAGCAGAAGAATTTCCAGAAAAAGAGGTTCTGAGCTGGGTATGATAGCAAATGCTTGTAATCCTAATACTTGGGAGGCTGAGAAGGAGGATCACAGGTTCAAGACCAGCCTTAGCAACTTAGCAATGCCCTCTGAAACTTAGTGAGACCCTGTTTCAAAATAAAAAATAAAAAGAGCTGTAGCTGTAGTTTGAAGGTAGAATGCCTTTGGGTTCAATCCCCAGTATCAGTGAAAAAGGAAAGAAAAAGAAGGAGGAGGAGGAGGAGGAGGAGGAGGAGGAGGAGGAGGAGGAGGAGAAAGAGGAGGAGAAAGAGAAGATATATATATATATATCAGAATTTGAGACAAATGCTTTTTCATTCTAGGTTTCTAAATAAGCCCTGAAGAATAAGACAAGTCATAAAAAGGATCACAGGTTCGGGGTCAGCCTCAGCAACTTAGTAAGACCCTCAGCAACTTAGAGAGACCTTATTTAAAAAAAAAAAAAAGTCTGGGTTGTAGCTCAGAGGTAGAATATCCCTGGGTTCAGTCCCCAGCCCCCAGCACAAAAAAAGAAAAAAAGTCGTGAAGAAAATTCTACCCAAACTTAAAAGGATTAAAGAGAATACTCAGATGTGAGGGGTAGCTGTGTTGTAAGGAAATTCATGCTACTTTCCACAGACACCCAGGTTCATGAGCACTCCACCCACAGAAGAGAAAAATGTTAACATTGGCAGTAACAGTTCCCACTGTATGTGATTTATCACTCTGGGGTAACTGCAGACATATACTATAATAATTTAGCTCTAATCAGCCATTGTGTAATCAATTGAGCTGCAGCTACTCTACCGTTCTTAAATAGGACAACCTAAAGTTTCTAAAGTTGACTCCTGTAAAGGATGCTTGCCAAAAAACTAGAAATATTACTTGATTTGCTCGAAAGTGCCCCAGCCAGCGGGGGTTGGGAACGGGGGACTGAGGCGGCTAATCCTAAGGGTCTTGGGGGAGAAGGGGAATGGTAAAGAAGCAATTCTTTAAACCTATAATAATTTTGAAATAATTGGCAGGGATGGCCAGGCTGGAGGGCTCCCATAGTAAACATGGTTTTATTAATTTCTCTTAAGTCCTGGAGAAGGCGCCAGGACCCAGATTTCTTTTTAATTACGAATATTGGGGTATTCCATGGGGAGGTTGTGGTTCTAAATGTCCGGCGGCCAGCTGTTCCTATACTAACTTTGACTTTGTTGGGTCTTCTAAATATAGTATCATGTCATCTGCAAAAAGGTATAGTTTTAGTTCTTCTTTCCCTACTTTTACCCCTTTGATTTCCTTCTCTTGCCTTATTGCTCTGGCTCAAGTACTATGTTGAACAGAAGAGGTGATAATGGACATCCTTGTCTTGTTCCTGTTTTCAGTGGGAACTCTTGCAGTTTTTCTCCATTTAATATATTGGCTGTGGGCCTATTGTATATTGTCTCTATGATTTTGAGGTATGTTCCTTCTATTCTGATTCTCTGCAGTGCTTTTAGCATAAATGGGTGTTGGATCTTGTCAAATGCTTTTTCAGCATCAATTGAGGTGATCATGTGATTTTTGTCTTTGATTCTGTTTATGTGGTGAATTACATGGATTGTTTTACCTATGTTGAACCAGCCTTGCATCCCTGGGATGTACCCGACTTGGTCATGGTGTATAATTTTCTCTATGCGGTTTTGAATATGCATTACTTGTATTTTGTTTAGCAGTTTTGCATCTAAGTTCATCAATGATATAGGTCTATAGTTTTCTTTTCTTGAGCTGTCTTTATTTGGCTTTGGTAGTAATGTGATGTTGGCTTCATAGAATATGTTTAGGAGGGTCCCATTTCTTTCTATTTCATGGAATAGTTTGAGGAGTATTGGGATTAGCTCTTCTACAAATGTTTTATAAAATTCACTTGGAAAACCATCTGGCCCTGGGCTTTTGTTTGATGGTAAACTCTTTATTGCTGTTTCTATTTCTTTGATTGTTATTGGTTGATTTAAGTTTTCTATATCTTCCTATCTCAATTTAGGAAGGTTATATGTATCTAGAAATTTGTCAATTTCTTCTAGATTTTCCATTTTGTTGGAGTATAGTTTTTCAAAATAGTTTCTGACGATCCTCTGTATTTCCACACTGTCGGTGGTACTATCACCTTTTTCATCTCTTATTTTGGTAATTTGGGTTGATTCTTTCTTTCTTTTGGTTGGGTTGGCCAATGGTTCATCTATCTTGTTTATTTTTTCAAGAAACCAGCTTTTGGTTTTGTTGATTTTCTGTATTTTTTTTATTCTCTATTTCATTAATTTCTGCTCTGATTTTCATAATTTCTTGTCTTCTACTGGCTTTGGGATTAGACTGTTCTTGTTTTTCAAGGAGCTGTGTCATTAGGTTATTTATTTGGTGATTTTCTGTTCTTCTTATGTGGGCACTCAGTGCTATAAATTTTCCTCTTAGTACTGCCTTCAAGATGTCCCAGAGGTTTGATATGTTGTGTCTCTGTTTTCATTGGTTTCTAGGAATTTTTTAATTTCTCCCCTTACTTCTTCTGTGGCCCATTCCTCATTCAGCAGTGTGGTGTTCAGTCTCTATGTGTTTACATGGTTAGTTGGGTCTTCTTAGAGTTGGTTTCTAGTTTCACTCCATTGTGGTCTGAAAAGATGCAGGGAATTATGGTACATTTTTCGAATTTGCCAGTGCTGTCTTTGTGGCCCAGGTTGTGGTCTATTTTGGAGAAGGTTCCATGGACTGCTGAGAAAAATGTGAATTCAGCTGTAGTTGGGTGAAATATTCTGTATGTGTCTCACAGGTCCATTTGATTTATGGTATTATTTAGGCCTGAAGCATCTTTAGTGACCTTTTGTTTAGAAGACTGGTCTAGTGATGTGAGAGGAGTATTGAAGTCTCCTAGTATTAGTGTATTGGGATCTATGTGTGACTTTATATCATGAAGAGTTTGTTTTATGAAAGTGACTGCACCTACATTTGGGGCACAGACGTTGATAATTGTTATTTCCTCTTGCTGGATTGTTCCTTTTACTAGTAAAAAATGACCTGCTTTGTCTCTTTTGATAAGCTTAGGCTTGAAATCTAATTTATCTGATATCATAGTTGCTACTCCTGCTTGTCTTCGAGTTCCACTGTCATGGATTACCTTACTCCAGCCCTTCACCTTTAGTTTGTGGGAATCTTTGTTCATAAGGTGTGTTTCTTGCAGCCAGCATATAGATAGATTCTGGGTTTTAATCCATTTTACCACCTTGTGCTTTTTTATTGGGGAGTTGAGACCATTTATATTCAGTGTGATTATTGAGAGATGATTTTTAATTCCTAACATTTTGAGTTTTGACTTCTGTGGTAGTGTTTTTTCTTCTTTGCTTAGTTGTTTGCTTCTTGGAAATTATTATTTCTCTGGTCCTGATGTTTACTTGTTCATTCTTCTTTGTAGCTAACCTGCTTGAGTATTCTCTCTAGTGCTGGTTTGGAAGACATAAATTCTTTCAGTTTCTGTTTATCATGGAAGTTTTTTTTTTTTCCCCCATCAATTTTGAGAGAGAGTTTTGCTGGGTAGGAGAATCTTGGCTGCAAGTTATTTTCTTTCAGAGTTTGAAATATGTTACTCCAGCCCCTCCTGGCTTTCATGACTTGGTTTGGGATGTCTGGAGTGATTCTAATTGGTTTGCCTCTAAGTGTCACTTGGCCTTTTACTTTTGTTGCCTTTAGAATTCTCTCTTTAGGCTCTACATTAGTCATCTTGATTATTATGTGGCGTGGTAAACCTCTTCTTTGGTCTTGTGTAAAGGGGGTTCTATATGTTTCCTGTACCTGTGTGTCAACTTCTCTATGTTTGGAATATTCTCTGATATTACTTCTTTGAATAGGTTGTTTATTCCATTAGTTTCAACTTCTAATCCCTCTTCTATGCCTATTATTCTTAGGTTAGCTCTTTTAAAGTTGGCCCAGATCTCATCTATGTCCAATTCATACTGTTGAATTTTTTTTTCTAGATTATGTACAATGGATTCATTTGGGGAATGGTCATCTTCTAAGAGTGATATTCTATTTTCCATGTGGTCTAATCTACTGTTTATGGTTTGTATTGATGCCTTCACTTCAATTATTGCATCTTTCACATCCTTCACTTCCCTCAAGGCTTCTCTATGTTTCCTGCTCAGGGTGTCAGATTCTTTGTTTATTTGTTCCTTTATTTCTTTCCAGCTCTCTCTGCATTCTTTCTGGAAGTTTTGTATCGTTTCTACTATTAAAGATCTGAATTGTTCTTTTGGTAATCTCTGCCATTCAGTGTTGTTGAGTTCTGTTATTGTGGGATTGTGTTGACTCATTGTTTCTTTGCTATTTTTCCTTCCCATGGTGTCCCTGTTCTTAAATTTATATCTTTCCTGCTCTTGCAAGCTTTCTCTGAATTTATAGGTTTCTTTTTTTTTTTTTTTTTTTTTTTTTTTTTTTTTTTTTTTTTTTTTTTTTTTTTTTTTTTTTTTTTTTTTTTTTTTTTTTTTTTTTTTTTTTTTTTTTTT
>PVLC010025484.1:6604-23711 GCA_004027655.1 Graphiurus murinus | reverse complement strand
CGCAAAAAAAAAAAAAAAAAGAAAAGAAACAGGGTCTCACTAAGTAGCTGAGGCTAGCAGTGAACCCGGATCCTCCTGTCTTAGCCTCCCAAATACTGGGATTACAAGCATGCGTCACCATGCCTAGCCTATATTTTATTTTTTGCCTTGAAACAGGGTCTCACTAGGTTGCTGAGAGTCTTGCTACTTGCTGAGGCTGTCCTGGAATCTGCAATCTTCCTGTCTCCGCCTCCCAAGTACTGGGATTGCAGGTGTGCGTCACCATTCCCAGCCAATGAGTTCTTACAGCACCGTGATGAGATGCTATTCCGCATCCCCTCTTCACAGATGGGCCCAGAGGGGTCCTGTGGCTTGAGTGGGTAAAATCTCAGACTCTGGACTGCAGCCCAGCTCCACCTCACTCCAGCGTTCTTGTCGCTTTCTTACATAATTATATAAAATGTTCACATGTATTTATTTGTCCCAGCTCACTCAGCAGGGCAAATATCATTCCTACTTTATGGATGAAAGAATTCAGGCTCAGAGAAGTTCACCCCAGCCCCCCCAGGAAGGGACACTGCCTTGGCAGGGACCTTTCTTACCTGGTTGGACCCACCCTGCCTCCCCCCAGCTGGCCAGCCAGGGAGCAGGCGGGGCTTGCCCAAGAGCAGCACCTACCTGTGCAGCAGGAGAAGCTGACAGTCACAGTGGAAGGGATTGCCGCTAAGGTCGACGAGCTCCAGCTGGCCGAGACCGGGCAGGGCGGGCAAGGTCCGAAGCTGGTTCTTCTGCAGGTGCAGGCTCTGGAGCCCTGGCCCCAGGCCTGAGAAGGCCCCGGGAGAAATCTGCAAGGAGGGGCCAGGCCCTGGGGTGAGCTCCTGCCGGGCCCTTCCCGCCCCAGGTGGAATTCCCATCTTTCCCCCGCAGAGGGGAAGCTGAGGAGCCCAAGTGGGGAGGGCAGTGCCAGGGCCCAAACCCAGGCTGCTCTCCTGGCCAAGTCCCCTGGTTGCCCAGTTCAGGGTTCTCTCTGCTGCTGGAACTCCAGCCCCCCAGATTCTGGGGCTCTCAATAGTAAGTAACCCCTGGGACCCAGATTCCTCCCTTCCTCCTCCCTAAGGGCAGGGGTCTGCTCTATAGCAGATCCCCATGTCCAGCACTGAAGGGCGGCAAGTGTTTGCTGAGTGAATGCATGCCACACACAGCCTTGTTCTGCCTCCCCTGCCACCCCATGCCCACCTGCTCCAGGTCACTGCTGTTCAGGAAGAGGTGCCTCAGTGACCTGCCCAGGGGCCGGAAGGCCCCGTCTTGCAGGGCCCTGAGTGGGTTGCCCGAGAGCTCCAGCTCCAGGAGGGCGGGCAGCCCCTCCAGGGCCCCGGTGGGCACCTCTCGAAGCTGGTTCCTGTCAAGGTACAGCTTCTCCAGCTCCCTAGCTGGTCCCAGCGCCCCAGGAGACACCTGGGTGATGCGGTTTCCACTCAGATAGAGCCAGCGCAGGGCCCGAGTCCCCGCCAAGTCCCCAGGTGCCAGGTGGTCCACAGCATTGTCCTGCAGGTGCAGGGAGAAGAGGCTGGGCAGGGCGCGCAGGGCGGCCGCCGGCACCTGCGAGAAGCGGTTGCGCTCCAGGTACAGGTAGCCGAGGCTGGGGGCCCCTTCGAGGGCGGCGGCGCTCAGGCCCGAGAGCTGGTTGTCGGAGAGGTAGAGGTAGAGCAGGCGGCCCAGCCCCGCCAGGGCGCCCGCCTCCAGCTCCGCGATGGCGCAGTGCTGCAGGTGCAGCGACACCAGGTGGCCCAGGCCGGGGAAGGCCGCTCGGGGCACCGAGGGGAAGTGGTTGCGCCTGAGGTCCAGGAGCTGCGTGTCGTTGGGGAAGCCGCGGGGCACGGCCTGCAGCCCGCGGCCCTCGCAGCCGCTGTGTCGGGACTCGGAGGCGCACACGCAGGCTCGGGGACAGGGCGCCGCCCGGCCCTCCTCCTTCGGGGCGCGCGGAGGGGCGCGGGGCCCGGCCGCCGCGCGCTGCTCTTCCTCGTGCTCCGCGGGGTCTCCGGGGCAGCGCAGGTCCGAGGGCCGCAGCGCGTCCAGGGCCTCGCCCCGCAGCCGCCGCGGGCCCCGGCACGAGCCGTCGGAGCGCACGCGCGCCCGCGCCAGCCACTCGAGCAGGGGCCGCGCCGGGCAGCCGCACCACAGCGGGTTGCCGTGCAGCCGCAGCCGGCGCAGCTGGCCCGGGCCCTGCAGCGGGGGCAGGGTGTCCAGCTGGTTCCCGCGGAGGTCCAGGGTGTGCAGGCGCGGGCAGTGGGCGAAGGCCCGGGGGCCCAGAGCCTGCAGGGCCCCGTGGTCCAGCGCCAGCTCCCGCAGGCCGGGCAGCGCCAGCCCGTCCTCCTCGCCCGTGTAGGTGAGCGGGTTGTGGCCCAGCTCCAGGCGGGCCAGGCCGCGGGCCTGCGACAAGGCGGCGCCCGGCAGGGCCTGCAGCTCGTTGTGGTGCAGGCTGAGCCGCCGCAGCGCGGGCAGGCCGGCCAGGGCTTCGGGGGCCAGCACGCTAAGCGCGTTGTGCGACAGCTGCAGCCAGCGCGCGCGGAGCAGGCCCTGGAAGGCCATGGCGGGCAGGTAGACCAGGGCGTTGTGGGCCAGGTTCAGCGTGGCCAGCGCGCCCAGGGCCCCAAAGGTCCCTGGCCGCAGCTCTTCCAGCACGTTCCCCGCCAGGTCCAGGCGCCTCAGCGAGCCCAGCCCGTCCAGGGCCTCCTGGGGCAGCGCGCTCAGGCGGTTGGAGGCCAGGTTGAGGAGCAGCAAGCGGCCCAGGCCTCGGAAGGCGCCCTCGGCCACCAGCTCCACCTGACAGTGCCGCAGGTCCAGATGCGTGAGGTAAGGCAAGTCCTGGAAGGCAGCCGCAGGGATGGTCTTCAGCATGTTGCCCTGGAGGTCCAGCCTCTGCGTCAGCTGAGGCGGGAGAGGAGATTGAGGCTGAGCTGCCTGGGACCCTGGCCTTGAGCACACCCTCCCCTGGAACACTTCTCTCCCCTCCCCTTGCCCTCTTGCGCCCTGACCCTCCTCCAGGAAGTCTTCCTCCCCAGCAACCAAGTATCCTGACCTCTGGCCTCCAACCCAAGATCCTCCTGTCTCAGCCTCCCATGTACTGGGATTGCAGGTGTGTGCCACCACGGCCCGCTGTTTATTATTCTTCCCATTTCACCGATGTGAAGACTGAGGCTCAGAGAGAAGCAACTTGCCAAGCTCTCCTCGTTCAGCCTCCTCCCACTGCCCACTGCCCGCTGCCACCCGGTGCCCACGCTCCCGCCTGCTGACCTCGGGAACGCTGCTTGGCACCTCCGTGAGGTTCTGGTGCCGGCAGGCTACGTGCCGCCTGGAGTTGTCACAGACGCAGCGCTGCGGGCAGGGTTGGGCGGCGGTCCGCCAGGCCGGGCCCCGAGGCAGCAGCAAGGGCAGCAGCAGCACCAGGGGGATGTGGGGGGAGCTCCAGAGCCTGGGGACGGGGGAGTGGCTGGAGCGCCTGCCCCCGGGCCCCCCACGACCTTTCTCCTTTGGGTCCAGGGAAGCGCCATAGGCCCGAGCCTGTTCCCACAGCCCGCACACAGAGGCTCTGGCGTTAGCCCTGTTTTACGTTGGAAGAAACTGAGGCACCCCCAGCCCAATTTTATTTCTCATTTGGAAACAGGGTCTCCCTAGATTGATGGGAGTCTACTTGCTGAGGCTGTCCTCTAACCTGTGATCCTCCTGTCTCAGCCTCCCAAGTACAAGGATTACAGGCTGCAACCACCATGCCTAGCTCCCCACCCAATTTGTATTCTTTATTTTGAAACAGGGTCTCACTAAGTTGCAGAAGGCCTCACTAAGTTGCTGAGACGATCCTACTGTTTCAGCCTCCCAAGTACTGGGGTTACAAACCTGAGTCACCACACCTAGCAGGTGTGGGTTTTGGACTGTGGTCTGGGCAAGATGTATCCATTCACCTGTCTACCCATCCATTAATCCACCCATCTATCCCTTTACCTGCCCATCCATCCATCCATCCATCCATCCATCCGTCCATCCGTCTGTCCATCTGTCTGTCCGTCCGTCCGTCCGTCCGTCCGTCCATCCGTCCATTCATCCATTCATCTATCCATCCCCCAATCAGACCCCTTTACCTCACAACTACAGCCACTGCCTGTGTCTTTAGGGACCGCTCCTGCCACTGTGGCTCTCCTGGCCTCCTCTGGTCTCCCCTTCCCACCCAGCAACCAAAGGGAATTTTCCAGAACACAGATGGGTTCTGCTCCCAACACCCCAGCTGAAAACACCCCCCGCATCTGCCCCCGTTGGGGGAAGCTGACTCCCGGCTGCACACCACGGAACACCTGGACTGGCTTCACCATCCCCACCTAGGCCAGAGCGCCCTTGCGGCCATGTCGCCTGTTACCCGGCTCTTCATTCTCGCCCTGGCTCGTGTCACACGGGGCCTGTGGCTCTCCACCCCTCGGGCCTCCCTCTCTCTGCTGATTGTCACTCCGTTTTTAGTTCCCTTTGAGTCCCAGGGACTACCCCTGCCTTGGAGCTGGTGGCCGGGATCCAGATCCTGTGGCTCAGGGCGGGCCAGGGAGGGGACGTCAGGCCGATGGTGGAGGGACAGGGCCAGCGCCCGAGGCTGAGCTGGGAGACTGATTCGGAGCCGCACTCCTGAGCGGGCGCACCTCTGGAGGCCCGAAGAGCAACTCAGGCTCAGCACGGTCCCAGAGCCCCTGGCCACCAGCTCTGAGAGGCCCAGAACACGGCAGGGGCTGGCCTGCGACCCCTTAGCTGGGCTGAGGCCCCCCTGCTCCCTCGGGGCCCAAACACTCACCCCTTCATGCCTCCTCAAACTGCCAGCCCAGCCCGGAGGCACAGCACACAGGAAGGGCCAGCAACGTCCCGCCTGGCTGCCGGCAGCAGCCCCCCTCCTTGGCCCGCACGCAGGCCTGGCAGTGGGACCCGGCTGAATGGGAGGCATTGTGGACAGCCCGGTTGGGCTGGGGCTTCCCCAGGCTGCGGGCAGGGGTGGGGGCTGCGGCTGCAGTTACAGGGCCTCCTGCCTGCCGGCCAGAGTCCTTGGGCAGCTGACAGGGAGGGGTGGTGGCAGCCCTGAAATCCAGAGGCTTGGGACCCCCACTGAGCCGGTTTCCTAAGCTCTGAAAAACACCTAGTATTAGTAACTAGTTTATGCCGGGTATGGTGGCGCACCCTTGTAATCCCAGTTCTTGGGAGGTTGAGAAGGGAGGATCAGGGATCATGGCCAGCCTCAGCTATTTAGTGAGGCCCTCCAAAACTTAGTGAGACCCTGTTTCAAAATAAAGAATAAAAAATAGGACTGGGGGTGTAGGTCTGAGGTATAGTGCCCCTGAGTTCAATCCCCAGTACTGCAAAAAACAAAAAACAAAACAAAAGCCGAGCGTGATGGTGCACGCTTGTAATCCCAGCATTCGGGAGGCTGAGACCGGAGGATCCGGGTTCGCGGCCAGCCTCAGCTACCTAGTGAGGCACTCCGCAACTTAGTGAGACCCTGTTTCAAAATAAAGACTAAAAAATAGGACTGGGGGTATAGTTCGGAGGTAGAATGTCCCTGGGTTCCATCCCCAGTACCAAAAAACAAACAAACAAACAAACAAAAATTAGTAACTGGCTTAAAGGGTTGCTATAGTTGTTAATGTCAGCACCTGGGCCAGGCATGGTGGCACACACCCATAAATCTCAGTCTTTGCGAGGCTGAGATAAGAGAGTGGCAGGTTCGAGGCCAGCCTCAGCAACTTAGCAAGACCCTCAGCAACTTAGTGAGACATAGTTTTAAAATAATTTAAAAAAGACTAGGGGTGAAGCTCGGAGGGGGAATGCCTGCTTTTCTTGGAGGTCCCCGTGCCCAGCTAGTATGTTTGTTCAATTCATCGTCTGCTGATGATCACTTGGGTTATTTCCACATTTGGCCACTGCTGGGTTGGGAAGGCTGCTGCGTGGACATCAGTGTACACCACCCGTGAGTCTCCTTTGTTCTGTGGGGTATACGCCCAGAAGTGGAGTTGCTGATCAAACGTAATTTTGGTTATTAGGTTTGAGTGTGTGTGTGGTCCTGGGGATTGAACCTAGGGGCATTCTACCTCTGAGCTACATCCCCAGCACCCCCCCTCCTTTTTTTTTTTTTTTAAACTTGGAAACAGGTCTCACTAAGTTGTGGAGGGCCTCATGAGATTGCTGAGGCTGGCCTCAAACCTGCAATCCTCCTGTCTCAGCCTCCCAAGTACTGAGATTATAGACATGCGCCACCATGTCTGGCTTCTAACAGGTTTTTGAATGGAGTCTTCAGGGTTTCTTATACATATAGGATTCTGTCATATGCAAACAGGAACAATTTTACTTCCTTCTTTTTTTTTTTTTTTTTTTTTTTTGCGGTACTGGGAATTGAACTCAGAGGCATTCTACCTCCGAGCTACACCCCCAGTCCTATTTTTTATTCTTTATTTTGAAACAGGGTCTCAGCCAGGCGTGGTGGCGCACGCTTGTAATCCCAGCATTCAGGAGGCTGAGACCGGAGGATCTGGGTTCGTGGCCAGCCTCAGCTACTTAGTGAGGCACTCTACAACTTAGTGAGACTCGGTTTCAAAATAAAGAATAAAAAATAGGGCTGGGGGTATAGCTCAGAGGTAGAATGCCCGAGTTCAATCCCCAGTACCGCAAAAAAAAAAAACAGGGTCTCACTAAGTTGCGGAGTGCCTCACTAGGTAGCTGAGGCTGGTCTCGAACCCGGATTCTCTGGTCTCAGCCTCCCAAATGCTGGGATTATAAGCGTGTGCCACCACGCCTGGCTTACTTCCTTCTTTCTGGATTCTTTTACTTGTTTAATTGCTCTGGCTGGGACTCTCTGCCACATGGTGTTGAATAGAAGTGGTGAGAGTGGGCATTGTTTTCTTGTGTCTGGTCTTAGAAGGAAGTTTTAGTTTTTCACAGTTGATGTTAGCAGTGGGCTTTCAATATATGACCTTTACCTTGAGGAAGTCTTTTCTGCATCTATTGATGTAACCATGTGTTTTCTTTTGTTTTGTTTTGAGGTACTAGGGATTGAACCCAGGGCATTCTACCTCCCAGCTACACCTCCAGCCCTATTTTTTACTCTTTATTTTGAAACAGGGTTCCACTAAATTACGGAAGACCTCACTAAATAGCTGAGGCTGGCTGTGATCCTCCTCAGTCTCCCAAGTACTGGGATTACAAGCATGCACCACCATGTCCAGTGTGGTTTATTCTTTGTTCTGCTAATTTTTTTTTTTTTTTTGCATACTGGAGATTGAACCCAGGGGCATTCTACCTCCAAGCTACACCTCCAGCCCTATCTTATTTATTATTTTGAAACAGGGCCTCATTAAATAGCTGAGGCTAGTTACAAACCTTCAATCCTCCTATCTCAGCCTCCCAAGTACTGGGATTACAAGCATGGGTCACCACGCCCGGCTAATGTGGGTTTTTTTTGCGGTACTGGGGATTAAACTCAGGGGCATTCTACCTTTGAACTATACCCCCAGTCCCATTTTTTATTCTTTATTTTGAAACAGGGTCTCACTAAGTTGCGGAGTGCCTCACTAGGTAGCTGAGGCTGGCCGCAAACCCGGATCCTCCGGTCTCAGCCTTCCAAATGCTGGGATTACAAGCGTGCGCCACCACGCCCGGCTACCACTCAGTTCTTGTACATGTCCAATGCATGAAGGCTTTTTTTTTTTTTTTTGCGGTACTGGGGATTGAACTCAGGGGCATTCTACCTCCGAGCTATACCCCCAGCCCTATTTTTTATTCTTTATTTTGAAACTGGGTCTCACTAAGTTGCGGAGTGCCTCACTAGGTAGCTGAGGCTGGCCACGAACCCGGATCCTCCGGTCTCAGCCTCCCGAATGCTGGGATTACAAGCGTGCGCCACCACGCCCGGCTTGCATGAAGGTTTTCTTCACCCCACTCCCCAGCCAGACTAGGAGTTACCCCAAGGGCGGTGCCCGTGGCCCTGGAGCTCAGGACAGGACCTGGTTAGGGGAGGAGGGCAGGGCCATTAGCAACTCTGCTACCCACCAAGAAAGAGTTCACCTAAGTGATAGCCAGTAAGGAAACGCCTCCTGAGAAGCCTTGGAAGGATCTTTTCTGGAAGGTTCCCTGTGGGGAGTTTCCCATGGCACTTGCTGTGTAGGATAGGAGCAAGGAAGGTCAATGTCAGGCAATTTTCAAACATGTGACAATGCAGGGAGGGACCCTGAGGGAGACAGCCTTGCAGGAAGACATCCGCAGTGGTTACCTATCAGGCCCAATTCTTTTTTTTGGTACTGGGGATTGAACCCAGAGGAATTCTACCTCCAAGTTTTTTATTTATTGGAAATGGCCGGGGCTGGCTTTGAACCTGTGATTCATCTGTCTCAGCCTCCCAAGTATTGTGATTACAAGTGTACACCACCATGCCCAGCTTAGTCAGGCCCAGTTCTGTGAGGTGACTCTGCCAGCCATGTCCAGGGGCTCCTGACATGCAGCCGACAGGGCCTGTGCCGAATCCTAGACAGTCCAGCACAGCTGGCCCACAAACGAAGGAGCAAGGCAGGAGCCAAAGGAGCTGGAGCCCAGGGGTGGGGAGCAGGTGAGGTGGGGCTGGCAGGGAAGGGAGAGTCCCCACCCAGGAACTGCTGCCCCTCCTGGTCAGCGCCCACAGCAGACAAGCATCTGGCCTGCCTGGGCAACAGGGCTGACCACCGTGTTCGATGACCCAGAGAAGGGCCCACTAAGGGTGATGCAGACTTCGAGGTCTCTGCAGCTGCCACAGGTGACTTTATTTGTGAAGCTCCCAGGCACAGCCCAGACACAGAGCATGAGGGGAAAAGCACACGGCACTAAGGGAGGCCACAGGGCGTCTCCTGCTCAGCCCCGTCCCCACCTCCCCGAGATGCAGCTCAGGCACCCGGGGACCTGCCCCTCCCCTCCGGGCTGAGAACAGGTCTGAGGCGCCCCTCTGGCACGGCCGGAGGCAGGCCAGCTCCTCTTCGGCTCTTGCCCTCTGTGGACAATCCCGCAGCCCCACTCCTGGCAGTCTCTGGCCCACAGTCAGCACAGTAGGTATGAGTCGGGGGTAGCAGTCGCCGCAGGTCCAGGCCAGGCAGGAAGCAGCCCCACCATGACAAAGGGAGAGTCCACGGACAGCAACTTGCCAGGCTCTGGTCAGCCTGGGAGGGAGCAGGAGTCTGGGTAGGGGCGGCCACCAGGGGCTCAGGCCTGAGGCACAGATTAGCAGAGCGCCCTCGGATGGCGGTGGGTTTAATGGCAAAGCAGCTTGCAGCCCTTTCCCCTGGGGGCCAACTCCCAGGGCAGCAGCCCAGCAGGGAAACACAAGAGCCCCAACCTCGACAGGAAGCACACACCTGCACACACACTACACCACACACATACTCAGGGACCGACACGACACATGAGACAAAGCCCCCCTGCCTCGCTGGCCAGAGTCCTCTCCAGGGGGACGGGCTGCAGCTCAGCTCATCCGAGTCCCCCAGCACTGTCGCAAGCCAAGTAGAGGTCAGCTTCGAGTCTAGACTTTGTACAGCGTCTGCAGCAGATTGTGGCGGGCGAAGGAGCAGGACTCCAGGGCGCCATTGGGCCTGCAGGGAGGCAAGTTCAAGTTCAGGGAGGGTGGTGGGCTCCTCAGGGTTCTGGGAGCTCAGGCTCAAGCAGTGTCTACTTCTCAGCTGGGGAGGCCAATTCTGGGCCAGACTCAATTGTTTTTATTTATTTTTTTCTTTCTTCAGTACTGGGTATGGAACCCAAGGGCATTCTACCTCCAAGCTATAACCCCAGCCCTATTTTTATTCTTTATTTTGAAACAGGTTCTCACTAAGTTGCAGAGGGCTTCACTAAGTAGCTGAGGCTGGCCACTACACTGTGATCCTCCTGATTCAGCCTCCCAAGTACTGGGATTACAAGCATGCACCACCATGCCAGGCATTGTTCTAATTTTCATAGTGCTGCAAGGGAGGCGTTCACTCCTTGGCCTTTTGCGCACTAGTGCCAAAGAGACCAGGGAAGCCTCAGGAAATGGGGGACAGAGAGCGCGCATGGGTCACACTCACTTGGTCATGAATGCCAGCAGCAGGGGTGCGAGGGTCTTGGGGAAGTAGTCCTGCTGCACCATGTGGTTCAGCGCCATCAGGGGGCCATAGAGGTTGGCAATGGCCTTGATCTTGTCTTCACTCTGCAAGGGGAACATGAGAAAGGTGGGTGAGCTCCCAAGTCACCTGGGAGGCTGAAATCCCCACCGTCTAGACTGTTGACACGGCCCCAGGGCTGAGGCCCCACTGAGATCCCTTTTGACTTCCCAGCTGCTTCAGCAGCCCCCGGCCTCTGGACAGTACAGGCGAGCGGAGTGGGGCTGGAGGAATGGGACAAGCGGGGGACACAAGGGCAGCAGCCTCCAGCCTCCAGCCTCCAGCCTCCAGGTGGCCCTGCCTCCCCCCTCCTGGGCTTGCTGTCCCTCCCCGCCTCACCTTGAGCAGCCCCATGTGGACGAGGAGCCTGGTGAGGAAGGCGTTGGAGTTGAAAGAGGAGCAGCTGAAGGCCTTCTTCATCAGGGCATCTGCGGGGCAGTGACATGGATGCAGGTGGCAGGAGAGGGCAAGGCGCACGCGGGGGCACCCAGGGCCCCTGGAGCGCCAGCCTCAGCCCTGCCTCCCTGTCCCATCAGAATGACAGACATGGTATGAGACCGAGGGGCAGCTGGCATCAGGCAGGGTTCCATCTATCAGTCCTAATCCCCCCGCAACATGGAAAACCCACGTGGGAACGACACTCGCTGTGCCGCCTCCCACGTGAGCAGAGATTGAGCAAGAAAGCCACCGTGGAGGAGGGCGCAGGTATTCTGACAAGGCAAGGCGACCCGCAGGGCCTGCGCTAGGCCGTCCTGGGAAGCGGAGTTCAGGCCTCTCGTCCTCACAGATGCCCACACTGGGCTCTCAAGGAGCAGATGGGAGACTCAAGTCAGCGCTGGCGTCGCCTCTTCCCAGGCCTGCCTTGAGCCGCCTTGGTGCACCAATCAGGAAACAAGTCCAGGGTGTTCTTTTTTTCTTTTTGGTACTAGGGATTGAACCCAGGGGCATTCTACCTCCAAGCTACACCCTCAGCCCTATTTTATTTTTATTTTGAAACAGGGTCTCTGTAGGTTGGTGAGTCTCACTACTTGCTGAGTCTATCCTCAAATCTGTGATCCTCCTGTCTCAGCCTCCCAAGTACTGGGATGACAAGTGTGCACCACCATGCCTGGAATCAGATACGTTTCTATTCCATTCTTTTGCCACGAGCTGCGCCCTCACCCGCAGGGCCCTTCCTCTCCTCTGCCTAGCCACATCTGGCCCACATCTGGAGGCTCAAACAGATGGTAACAAGGTGGAAGGGGACAGGTACCTGACAGGAGGGAAGTGAGGGAATGGGATGGGAGAGGATCGTGACGGGCTGGGGGAAGTGACGCTCAGACCCCGGAAGCAGGCGTCCTCTGGGGACGAAGGCTCGGTCCTCATCTCCCGACAGGCGCAGCCACAGGGCCTTGCTGATGTGACTACGTGGCCTTCCTAGGTAGGAGGGGCCCCGCACGTAGACCACCTGGCCCGAGTTCTACCTGTACACCACCCTACGGCTCTGGGAAAGGCCTCAGTTTCCCCAGTTGCAAAATTCAGGAGAGCATCCAGCCTGCCCTAAGGCAAGAGCCTGACAGAAGAGCGGTGGAGCGACTTCACAGTGCTGGGGCCAAGGCGCCATCTTGGTCTGCAAGCATGACGGTGTTGGGGTGAGCTGACCAGCGCCACCCAGCCCACGTTACCTACGGCATCCTGCACTGCGGTCCGCACTGAGGCTTCGTCCTTGAACACAGAGGACACCTTCAGGAAGGCAGAGACCACCTTTTCCGGGTCAGACGTGTCAGTCTGAGGACGAGAGACAAGGGCTGGTCACAGGGACAGGGCCCTGGCACACAGTGCACATGATGCATGGGACCCTGGTGGGCAAGGACAGGCCTTCCTCCACCCACAGCACGCGTACAGCTGTGAATGAGTGAGCATTAAATACGGTTCTCTCCAGACCCCTGTAATCCCAGTGCTTGGGAGACTGAGACAGGAGGATCACAGGTTCAAGGGCAGCCTCAGCAACTTAGTGAGGCTTTCTGCAACTTAGCAAGATCCTTTTTCAAAATATAAAGTAATCCCAGCTACTTGGGATGCTGAGACAGGAAGATTGCAAATTCAAGGCCAGCCTAGACTACTTAGTAAAACACTATCTCAAAAACAAACAAGCCGGGTGTGGTGGCACACGCTTGTAATCCCAGCATTTGGGAGGCTGAGACTGGAGGATCCGGGTTCAAGGCCAGCCTCAGCTATCATAGTGAGGCCCTCCAAAACTTAGTGAGACCCTGTTTCAAAATAAAGAATAAAAAGTAGGGCTGGGGGTGTAGCTCGGAGGTAGAATGCTCCTGAGTTCAATCCCCAATACCGCAAAAAACAAACAAACAAACAACAACAAGCCAGGCGTGGTGGCGCACACTTGTAATCCCAGCATTCAGGAGGCTGAGACGGGAGGATCCGGGTTCGTGGCCAGCCTCAGCTACCTAGTGAGGCACTCCACAACTTAGTGAGACCCGGTTTTGAAATAAAGAGTAAAAAAATAGGGTTGGGGGTGTAGCTCGAAGGTAGAATGCCCCTGAGTTCAATCCCCAGTACCGGAAAAAAAAAAAACAACCAACAACAACAACAAAAGACAGCTGGGTGTGGTGGTGCACGCTGTGATCCCAGGTACTTGTGAGGCTGAGACAGGATGACTACAGGTTTGAAGCCAGTATCAGCAAATAGTGAGACTTTCATCAACCTAGAGAGACCCTGTTTCAAAATAAAAATAAAATATGGCTGGGGATGTAGCTCGGAGTTAAAATGCCCTTGGGTTCAATCCCCAGTACCAAAAAAAAAAAAAAAAAAAAAAAAATTAAAAGAAAATTCAGAATGTAGACAATATCCACATGCTTCCTTCAGTTTCACTGACAAGAGAAGTAGAGCTGGGTGTGGTGGCGCACGCTTGTAATCCCAGCATTTGGGAGGCTGAGACCGGAGGATCCGGGTTCGAGGCCAGCCTCAGCTACCTAGTGAGGCACTCCGCAACTTAGTGAGACTTGTTTTCAAAATAAAGAATAAAAAATACGGCTGGATTGTAGCTCGGAGATAGAATGCCCCTGAGTTCAATCCCCAGTACCGCAAGAAAAAAAAAAGAGAAGTAGAAAAAGTTCTCACGTTTGGAAGCAGCCGCTTGTTTTCAAGGGTCAGATCCACTCACTGGAATATGTTACATGAGAAGAGATCCACTGACAGGAAAATGCAGAATGGAGGGAAGCGAAAACGCCACACACCAAAAGCTTACGCTACATGATCTCATTCACCATGCAAGGCAAGAGAAAAGACTACAGGCAGATATAAAAACAGCCCATTCACCGTTCTCATCTGTAAGAGCTGGGTGCAGTGGCACTTGCTTCTGATCCCAGATACTTGGGAGGCTGAGGCAGGAGGGTCGCCTGAGCCCGGGTGTTTGAGGCCTGCCTGCCTAGCAAGACCCCATCATCTCCAAGAAAAAAAAAGTCACAAGGCTTACATTTTAAGTTGCTGAGAAGACTGAGTAAAATCACGCCCAAGTACAGTACCTGGCAGAAAGCAGGCACTGGATAATCTCTGAACGAGCGAACCAACCAACCAATCAACAAGCAGGGCTGGAGCAAGGGCCGCCTCTTGCATTTGCACAGGACCTCCACAGAGGCCCCGGGGGAGCAGCCTCGGAGCAGGCATGCGCGTGCAGAGAGAAGTCCCTAGCTCTAGTCCTTGCTCATCCCAGTGAGCCACAGACACCTGCAACCACTGAAGGTTGACAGATACACTAGACACGCTCAAAGCAAAACACAACAGTGGCAGGCCACGCCCCAAGCCCACTGCGCCCCTCCTCCTGTGCAGGCCAGGACGCAGGCAGCGCTCTCACTTGCTGGGCTATCAGCGTGGAACTCTTGGGCCCAAGGCGCAGCAGCTTCTCTGGAGACGGGAAAGCCAGGAAGGTGGAGACCTCTGCAGGAGGCGGGGAGGACAGCACGGGAACAGGCTCCTGCGAGAGGGCGGCATGGGGAACAGAGGTCTGTAGATTTCCCAGATTCCTCCACCCAGCTGTGCCCGTTCTTGTTTCCAGAAGACCAGAGGCAGATACCAGTGAACTCTGTTGGGGTTTCTGTTCCAGCCTCCTCCACATGCTGCAATTTCTGCCCTTTTCCTAGCTATGAATTTCAAATAATTCTCACTCCAACCAGTCAAGGTGGAAGTCCAGAATGATTCCTTCTACTCCCCAAAGATGCTGGCCCCGACTGGCGGGAGCCTCTGGGGCCGGCTGTCACTAAGGGCCACCAAAGTAAGTCAATGGTGGACGAGAAAAATCGGTTTCTACTTATGCTTACTTTTTTATTCTATTATATTAGAAATACATATGTATAATGATATAAACATGCACGTATAGTAGCATTATACATTATAATCACTTGTGTGTGTGAGATGCTGAGGATTGAACCTAGGGGTGGTCTACCTCTGAAGTACACCCCAGCCCTATTTTATTTTTATACGGAAACAGGATCTCACTAAGTTGATGTGAGCTTCCTTGAGTTGCCAAGGCTAGTTTAGAACCTGCATTCCTCCTGTCTTAGCCCCCCAAGTACAGGGATTACAGGCATGCACACCATTTCTGGCTATAACCATTTTATAATTTACAAATGAATAAATAATACCTAAGATACTGAATAAATACAAATACAACTAAGTTTTAGCACACTGGAATGATTGACTTTTCTTTTACTCAGAAGTATGTAATCAAAAGTTTGAGGCCAGTGGACATGGTGGAGCACACTTATAATCTCAGTACTTGGGAGGCTGAGACAGGAGGATTCCAGGTTTGCGGGCAGCCTCAGATACTTTGTGAGGCTCTCTGCAACTTAATGAGACCCTGTTTCAAAAACAAAAAATAAGCTGGGCGTGGTGGCGCATGCTTGTAATCCCAGCATTCGGGAGGCTGAGACCGGAGGATCCGGGTTCACGGCCAGCCTCAGCTACCTAGTGAGGCACTCCACAACTTAGCGAGACCCGGTTTCAAAATAAAGAATAAAAAATAGGGCTGCGGGTATAGCTCGGAGGTAGAATGCCCCTGGGTTCAATCTCCAGTACCGCAAAAAAACAAACAAACAAACAAAAAAAAACAACAACAACAACAAAAAATAAATAAATAAAAAATAAAAAGGGCTGGGGAGCCGGGCATGGTGGCGCACGCTTGTAATCCCAGCATTCGGGAAGCTGAGACTGGAGGATCTGGGTTTGCGGCCAGCCTCAGCTACTTAGCGAAGCCCTCCGCAACTTAGTGAGACCCTGTTTCAAAATAAAGAATAAAAAATAGGCCTGGGGGTATATGGGGGTATAGCTTGGAGGTAGAATGCCCCTGAGTTTAATCCCCCCCCCAAAAAAAGGGCTGGGGATGTAGCTGAGAAGTAGAATGCCCCTGGGTTCCATTCCCAGTATTGAAAAACATATATATAAAAATAAAAATTAGATTTCATGCTCTCCACCCTGTCCTAAGAAGATGGTTCAAGATTTCAGGGGTCCAGGGCTCTGACCCTAGCAAAGGACAAGGAGCTCACCCCACTGTTAGGGTCCAGAATCTTCCTGGAGGGCGTGGTAGACTCCTCTCCTTGCCCTCGCTGCTCTGGCTCTTCCTCCTCCTCCTCCTCCTCTTCGTCGTCCTCCTCCTCTTCTTCATCCTCCTCCTCTTCCTCTTCTTCCTCTTCTCCTTCCTCTTCATCCTCGTCCTCCTCGTCCTCGCCCTCGTCGTCACTGCAGATGGCAGTTGGCTAAAGCAGACCCTCCCTCCCTCCCCCAAAGCCCCGGCCCCTCGCTCTTCCATCAGTCCATCCCTTCTAGTCAGCCCCTGAGAACACCACCATCTATCTCCTGGCGGGCGGGTGCTCCCCGGCCTAGCTACATCAGCCCTCAGAGGCCTCGCAGGGTGCCCGCTCGACCCCGCCCCCGGGTTCCTTTGTTGTAAACACAAAGGCTTAATGGTTCCGCCTCATTTCTACAATGGTTCTACAAAGGTTCCGCCTCATTTCCACCTTGCCCCAGTCTCTCCTTTCCCCTGGCACAGGTTGAGTGCAAGCATCTGTTCTGGGTGAATACGAGACAGTGAGCGCCGGCAGGCCTGACCCCTGCCCTCAGGGGACCGCCCCGGTCCCTACCTGAGGGACGCGAGCACCTTGGCCATGTTGAAGCCGTCCAGCACCTCCTGCAGCTGCTCGCAGCCCTCCTCTCCCAGGGTGTTGCCTGCTCAGGGGGACAGGGGGTCAGGAGGGAGCAGGGCCAGTCCCCACGGGCTGCGCCGAGGCCGTCCCGCCCCGATTACCATTGAGGTCCAGCTTCTCCAGCGCAGCCTTGTCGGCCACGGCCTCGGCAACAGCTAGGGCGGCGTCTCTCTTGATTTCACAGAATGACAGGTTCAACTCCTAAAAGAAAGAAGAAGAAATGGAGACAGGTAGAATCCTGGGTCAGGAGACAATGTCCTACTCTCAACCTTGTTTTTTCAAGGGAGGATAAGGCAGGCACAGGGGTAAGAATAGAAACAGCAATCAAATTAATGCCACATGCCCAATCATGTGCCAGATATTAAAATGTTTACCTAAACCACAGAAGGAGGACGTACAGCACGCCCTGCCTCCCTTTTTGTATGTGTGGTGCTGGGGATTGAACTCAGGGGCATTCTACTTCCAAGCTACATACATCCCCAGCTCGACTTTTTATTTGGAAACAGGATCTCCTAGGTTGCTGAGGGCCCTGCTAAGTTGCTGAGGCTGGTTTTGAATCTGTGATTCTTTTTTTTTTTTTTTTTTTTGGCGGTACTGGGGATTGAACTCAGGGGCATTCTACCTCCGAGCTATACCCCCAGCCCCATTTTTTATTCTTTATTTTGAAACCGAGTCTCACTAAGTTGCGGAGTGCCTCACTAGGTAGCTGAGGCTGGCCGCGAACCCGGATCCTCCGGTCTCAGCCTCCCGAATGCTGGGATT
>PVLC010025483.1:0-23600 GCA_004027655.1 Graphiurus murinus | reverse complement strand
GATGGCTGGGGAGTATCCACAGAGGAAGAGAGGCACTTTGCTGGGTCAGGGCCGGGTACACAGAGGCATGCTCAGCGGGGCCCGCAGAGGGTCTGCTCATGGTGGGCGGAGGGACGGGTGGCAGGGTTCACGTGGAAGGGAGTGTCCACCTGAGATGAACACCCAGGAGAATGAAGGCTACACGTGCCACCAAGAGGAGCAGAGGGCACTTTCCTACTGAGGTTCCGGGAGAGAAGGAAGCAGGGCCCGTGCACCTCTGCTGCGACCTTCACAGAAGGCAAGCTCACTCCAGAACGGCTCGCTCCCTCGCTGGGGAGGAAGGAGTCCTTAGTCCTCAGCACTGATGACAGCAGATGACATGATGCATATCCAGCTCACAATCTGGATGCCTTCTGAATTGCTGGTTCTGAGGTGTATGTCTTAGAAATAACAAGCTGCAGAAAGAATTTAATTTACAATCTAAGGGGTTCTGCTGCACCTGTTTATCCACTGGAATTCTTTGTGATTCAGATTTGGAGTTTTCATGATGAAAAGATGTCAGAAAAGCATTACTCTAAGGCCTTCTGGTCTGTTCCTAGTCAAGTTAATCTACCAGTTTCAGGAAATCCTCTCTCTTCCAGTAACAACACACTGGATGCAGCTCCCAGGTCACGTTTGGTGAATGGGCACACGAGTGAATGTCTTCTTGAGCTCTGTTTTTGCTTGGATTCTGCTTCTCCAAGGAATCCTTGTCTTTCTGAAAAGGCAGGCTGTGGCCTTGACATCCCCTGATGCTTTCCTTGACTCCAGGCCCAGAGCTTTGTCTTCAGACCATCCGCCACCTTCTCAACACCCATGTGTTCTCTGCGTGCCTCTTTTGTGAAATACCTCTGGGGTCATACACTGCTTGTTTGCATTATTACTTTTCCAGCGTTCTCACCACTGTGATATAAATGCCTGGCACACAATATTAGAGAGAGATCTACCAGTGCTCACAGTTTCGGAGATTTCAGTCCATAGGGCTGGCTCCAAAGAATACATTGTGACAGTGGCTATAGGGTGTGCAGGGAGATGCTGCTCTCGCATTCAGGAGACTGGAAGCAGAAAAAGAAGGAGCCGTGGACATACATAGTCTCCGACACCACACCCCCAGTGGCCCTCTTCCTTCAGTCACACCCCACCTTCCTATGTTACCACTCAGTAAATTCACTCAAATTGTCAACCCATCGATGGATTTACCCACTGACAAGATTAGAACCCTCCTGATTCAGTTATTTCACCTGTGAACATTTTTGCATTGCCAACACATGAGATTTACCAGGGGTACATTCTGTATCTAAACCATCACAGCTATTTTCCTTTGAAAGCATGAATTGTAAGACTAGGGACTCTGACTCAACTTGGCGTCCCTGAATCCTGACACAGTCATTGTCACGTAGCGTGTTGGTTAGCATTCTTGTAGTCATAACCTAAAGACTGGACCTTGTAACTTAGGGGAAAGGAAATTTGTTTTCTTACAGTTTAGGGTCAGTCCCGATGAGGCCAGGGATCATGGCTCTCGGTACATGACGGCAGGAGGTGAAGAGAGAGAAAGCACATGGGCCGTGCTCACGTCATGGAGGGCAGGATCCAGAGAAGGAGGGCAGGGGAACCATTTATATAATCGCCAAGGGCCCCACCTCCAGTCACACCCTACAGGCCTGGGTCATCACCCAGATAATCCATTACAATGGATTTATCATCCATGCTGGGATTACAGTGATCATGACTCACATCAGCTCCAGACATTAACGAGTGACCTCTTTAGGGGACATTTCGTATCTAACTGGAACACATAAGTACGTAATGAAATAGAGGACCAAATAAACTGGACTGTGTTTGTGTTTGTGTGGGTGTGTGTAGATTTCGAGTCTTACCACAATTACCCCAGGTGGATATTTTGTAAAAAATTATTGTGTTTGAGGCTGCTGACTTAGGCTTTTTCGGATGGGCTTGTGTCACCACGTCTGGAAAGGTGCTGGCTGTCATCCCTGTGAATGCCCCTTGTCGCTTCCCTCCCACCCTCTCCTGGGCCCCTGCAGGTGATGCTTCTCCTCTTGTCTTTCCTCCCCTGACCTCTCTGTTACAAGTTCACTTCTGCATCACTCTGTGCTGCATGCTGGGTACACTTACTCATCCCTTTGTGAGTGGTGATTAATGTGATGTTTAACTCATGCATTGAATTTTAATTTCAACGACTTACCCCTCACTTCTGAGAGTGCTACTTTGTTCTTTTCAAAACCTATTTTTTTCCCTCAAATAACATTTCTTGTTCGTTTCTCATGTTGTATTTCCAGTTCTTTTTATATCTGCCATTGTTCTAAACATGCTTGCATGCAGTTATAGCCAAGGATCTTCTTATGTGAAATTCCTGAGTATCGACTACTGCTGCCTCCTGCCCCTGCTGATGACTGCTCAGGGAGATGCTTTCTCTGACTGTAATCCGGGGCAGAACACAGCGTCCCTGGCAGCCTGGCTAAGCATGTCCTGTGTGGCCTGGGTCCAGGTTCAGTTCTCCAGACATGCTATCCATTTTTTCGTCCAGGCTCTAGGAGTGTTACCCAGCCAGGCGTGTTTTACATTCATTTCTTAGTATAAAATCTCTAATGATATATGCAGACCAAGTTTAAATCCCTATAACCAAGAGAAGTCTTGGCTGTGATTGTGATTTCTCTGGGGTGGCCACTGAGTTGCCCATCCAGTTGCTACCCAAGGAGGTACCTTTGCCACCTGCCTGGGGATCCGAGGGCAGATGGTTTATGAAATACCCTCCCACCAAGACTAGAGTCTTTTGGCTGGCCACCTCTATGTGGTTTCTAGTGCTTTCCCTCCCTATGTGGGGCCCTTTATACCAGAGCCTCTTGCTCAATAGAACAAGCTGAAGATCTCATAAACCTCAAGGATCATCAGGTGGAGTGGACATCTTCTTGGGAGGACCAGAACTGCTCCTCCCTTCCTGAGCTGTTGACTGGCTCTCCTTTGGAAAGGTGTGTTTCCAGTTTATCTGTGTCACATGGTCTTAGAAGTATGAAACAAAGTGTGCTTGCCTCATAATATATGTCCTGTTTGAAGACATAGGTATTTTTTGTTTCTCTTCAACATAGATCCAGAATTATTATCATGCTCCTAGGTTATCTGAACTGTCTATAAATGTAGGATAGATCATTTGAATGTGTGTGTGTGTGTGTGTGTGTGTGTGTGTGTGTGAGAGAGAGAGAGAGAGAGAGAGAGAGAGAGAGAGAGAAATTAGTAACTGAAGCAGTAAAACATGACTTAGGGGCATCTTTGCATTTACCCAAAATGGACCTCTACTAAATTTCATTACAGCTACATATTTTGACAAACCCTAAGCACTAAATGTTTCTCTACTTAGTTGGGGAATATTATCATGAGTAGCTAATCCAGAGCTTTAGTCTTAGGTGGATTAAGCTAACCCACTTGCATCTGAGCTAAAGTGCACCCAGCGTATCATTGTTGGCTCCCCGATGGCTTTGCCCCTGCTTTCCTTGTGCCTTCCCTGATGACACATAGCGCATATAATTTGCATCGCATTTGTGTGTGGCATCCAGGTACAGAATGGCTTGTCCCAGGAATTTTGCAATGTCTCACCTGTTTAAATATTTCATGGTAAACAGAACTGGCATGCCACAATGATTGATTATTTTTCTTAATCTTCTCTCACATCAAATGCATCTGCTCAGCAAAATAATCCATAGGCTGTACCTGTCAGTCCTCACCGTAAAGCTCCTGCTTGCTGGTAATTCTGAAAACTGAATGAAAACCAATGCAAAGAACGACGGAGAATGCTTACGATGACTGAGGAGTTAAGATGCCACAAGTCTGGTATCACAGGGTTCTTAGGCACCGTGAATCCCACTTGACAGGATAAGATGCAGGTATTTTAGCCCATGTTGCAAAATAGAACACTACTTATGTTTCATAAGAGGGGTTATTTGCAGTGTGTCCTGTGAAACTTGGGCAACTCCCTGTCATGCCCTGTGCCAGGGAGCCTCCCTGGCGGCCACTGTGAGGCTTCAGGAAGCTCAGCACGCACAGCTCCCTGGTTGGGGGAGATGCCAGGCAAGGCACCATGGGAGAGGAGAGTGAAAGGAAGCTGGACAGCAGGGCTCCCCGTGTACAACAGGAGGTAGGGCCTGGAAGGACTGGTTGCTACTAGCAGCCTTCTTCCTGGGCCCCTGCTATTTACTCTCTTCCTCTCTAGATGGACTTCTGGAGTCCAGAAAGACCCTACCCTATGTGATCACATGCTGTGAAAAAAGTCCACTGTGAAAATATACCAATGAGCCCCAAAGGATGTGTATGTATGTCCCCTTGATCTTCTGTTTCTTGAAGGGTGTTCCCTAAATGTTGACTTAATTGAGAAAAATGTCCTTTATGTTTTTGGTACTGATGTGAATGGCTCAGTGCAGCAATGAAAATTCAAATTAATTCAGAATTAATATGTCATGTTATATTGCTTTGGTCACAACAAACACGTTATTCTTGACTCAAAGCAAACTAGTCTTGTTTACTTGAATGAATTTGCTTAAACACTTAGAATTCAACTTAATTTTGCATACATATAATAAGCTATTTTGTCATTCGATTAGATAAGCATACCATGTTTTGAGTTTGTAGTATATACATTTCTGCACTTCGAGAGGGAACCAGAGAGATCAACAGTTCAGCATTTCATGGTGTGATTGTGCTTCTGGGATTTCATTTGACTCTTCTGTGATTAGGGATTTGTTTTATAATCCTTCATTTATTTTTTCAAGTAGTAATGTTCTTATTTGGGTATTTTTTCTTTCTCTTATACAATTATTATTACAAGCACATTTTCTCTAAGTATCTGCATTACTTTCAAGTTTAACTCCCTTAAACAAGGGATTTCTTCCTTCCTTCCTTTTGCTTTTGTGTGTGTGTGTGGGGGGGGGTGTACTAGTGATTGAACTCAGTGGCATTCTACCTCCCAGCTACACCCTAGCCCTTTTCTTTTTTTGTTGTTTTTTTGTTTTTTTTGAAACAGGATCTCACCAGGTTGCTGAGATCTCGCTAAGTTGCTGTGGCTGTCCTTGAACCTATGATCCTCCTGTCTCAGCTTCCCAAGTACTGGGATTACAGGAGTGTGCCACCATGCCTGGCTGGATTTTTTTAATGTTTGAAGAATTCTTAGATTATTCAGCTCCTTAGAATATGTGCTGGTGAAACTAAGTGCATCTATAAAATCATTACTATTTCATTCCAGTTCTAACATCATTGAGCTGTATACATTGTCTTGCACAAAATTATGAGGTACAATATACATTTGAATGACAAATTGAGGCTGGGGAGATTTTCTCCAATTTATTTTTTTTAAGTACTTAAAAAGTATAGATGTAGCTTATTTTATTTTGTTTACTTCAAGTTCTTTATAAAAAACCTCAGTGTGCAAAGAAATCCAGTGACTTGGTCAAGACCAGGTCTAGAGGTGTTTCAGTCACATGACAGAGCCCCGGGAAGTCGCACTGAGGAGTTCATGTTTTAAGAACCATGGGGAGCCAGAATTTAAGGGTGTGACCTGGGAATTGAGTTCACTAGAATTTGCATTCCCAAAAGACAACTTTTGCAGTGTGAGAAATAGTTCGTAGGAGACCATGGTGGAGTCTGTGAGCAAACCTCCTCTTTCTGCATTTGGTTCTTCACTCTTTCAAGTGTTCCGTTCTCTGTGGGTGACTCTGTGAGGAGCAAATGGTGCCTGCCCCGTCCTCTGGCAGAAGGGACCACGCTGGAGATAGACACTGGGTGGTGCAAGCTGGGGTTTAGCCTCAATCCCTCCCCCAAGGTTCTCTGGGCAGGACGCGGCCACTCATCTCCTGTGTCTACCCCCAGGTCTCTGAGTTATTTACTTTCAAGAAATACAAAATTGACCACAATAGCAGTCAGTATTTGCAAGATGAAGAGTGTCTAGAATTTATTGCACCAGATGTTTTGAAGAACTATTCTGACTGATTGGAAAAATATGGATAAACTCTTCTGGGAATGTCACAAGACCCTAAGTCTTTCAGAATGTGTAATTTATTCAGTGGATTCTGTTCTTGTCCTGCGGGCCACTGACAGTGTTTTCTCTTTCCAAACCAAACAGTACAGGGCTAATATATCAATATTTTCATTGGAGATTTACGTCTCTGGACCTGTGGTTAGTAGAAAGTCATATTCACGTTCCACTGGGAGCGACTTCAAATTAGTTAATATGTTCCAGAGAGTTTGAAAACAATAAAGAAAAGAATTTCCTGTTTAGAAGCAGGGTGGTGTGGGCCCAGCAAGAAGCAGTGCCTTGCCCTCCTCTTAGCAAACCAAGCTGTGTCCAGGGTGCCAAGGGTCTAGCTCTTCCCTATCTGGTGTCTGTTTACATATTAAACATCCCCACTCCATCCACAGTGGAGAGGACATTGTTCTTTTGTATCCACTTAGCAGACAAAAAAACAGAGTGAAAGGTAGTGTTTTGAGTCTGTGAGCCTCTGGTATGGTAAACAGGCTGTGCAAGTTTGGTTTTACCTAGCAAGATCTTCTATTTGCATTTGAACCTTCAGTTCCCCGCACACCATAGGTACACGTGCAAGAACCTAGAGTCACTTCATGTATGCTAAATGAGTGGCAGCACCTCCTGAGTGCTGAAATAGCCCCTGTTTTAATGTGCCCAACACCACTGGGACGCACCAGGTGTGGGCACAGGGAGAGGATACAGGCCCTTGAAATTCAGTGGTGGTGGTTTTAAATGGTTAGTTGTATTTGATATTCACATCATATCATTGCTACCCTGAACTCCCAATCTTCAGAGTTATGCCACAGACTGAGCAATAGCATTTTTAATTCACTCCTTAACAGAGCATATCCTGAAAGAGATTCCCAGCACGGACTCTTCTATTAACAAGGGAAAATTCTTTTGTAATTTACTGCATGATTTACTAACTTTATCCATATGTTCTCAGGTGGAATACAAAACTTTTTCCAGGACCTGTCTTACGTTGACACAAATTAAAAGATACAAACATACACACACACACATACACACACACACACACACACTCACACCCTGCATACATATGCAAATTATTTTGACTATGTAATTGACCTACTTAGGATGATGTATCATCAATATTCTATTTGTTATCAGGGCAGTGGACAAACTGGAACAATGGAATAGTTGAATACAAATAGCCCATGGTGAACAATTAGAGTCACTGACTTATGTTAAGTAAATTTAACTTGTAATGAAAGCTTTTCTTGCCTGAAGCCTAAGTAATGTTTTTCACAATTGTGGTACATACTCATCTTTGTTTTTCCCCTGTAACTGATAAAAATAAGGTATGCTTGGTGAAAATGAGCTTTTTTTTAAATATTAATCTATGAAAATTACATCTGTAGTCAAAAGAAAGTACCATCAGGTTTTTTGAGAAAAGAGCGTGTGAGACCATGAGGAACCTACAGAAAAAAATCACCTAAAACTAACAAATGAGTTCAGCAGGTCAGAGGAAACATGATACGTGCACAAAATCATTTGCATATATTAACTAGTACTTATCAACAATGAGCACATGAAAACCAAACTTTAAAACGTAATGCCCTTTCTAATTACTGCAAGAAAATGAAATCCTTAGATAGGCACTTGACAAAATATTTAAAGTATTTGAATGCCAAACAGTTACAAAATACATGGGTAAAATCAAGGAGACATACCATGTTCATGGATTTGAAGACTCACTATAGCAATAATGTTAGTTACCCCCCCCAATATTATTTATAGGGTCAATGATATTCCTACTGAAGTCTTAATAATGTTAAGTCACAGAAATATACCCAACTGATTTTTTGGCAATGGAGAAAGGCAATCAATTGGGAAAAAATGACCTTCTAAAGAAGTTTCTGTAGCAATTGGACATCCGTGGACAAAATATAAACAAAAACAATAAAACAAATCAAAATTTTTAAAAAAATATCTCGCACATAATTATGGAGCAAAATACACCAAAACAACAAAAAAAACCCAACTCATACGTTATCACATTATAGAAAATAATTAAAAATGGATCATGAACTTATAGATAAAGCATACTGCTATACAGTGTCCAGGGTGAGTAAAAGAGGAAAATACTTGGTATCTAAGACAAGGCAGAAAGGTCCTAGACTTGGCACCAAACACAAAAGCCATGCAAGGAAAATTTATACATTAATATAATACAAGATAAAGCTCTTGTTCTCCGGAAAACTCCATTGCAATGATTATAAGACAAGCCACAGACTGGAACCAGAGAAAGGGAGAGTGCATGGGCCATGCTCACATCATGGAGAAGGTCAGAAGCAAGAGAGGGAGGGCAGGGGGCGGAGGAGCCATTTATGTAATCCCCAAAGCTGCATCCCCAGCCACCCACCTCTAGCTGTACCTTACTGGCCTGGGTCTTCACCCAGATAAATCCATTGTAATGGATGATCTACTGCTGGGATCACAACCCTCATGACTCAATTCCATCAGCCCCAAACATGAATAAGTGAGCTCTCTAGGGGGCATTTCATATCAACTAGAACATATAGTAAGCACGTGATAAAACGGACGACCAAATAAACTGAGCTGTATGTGTTTGTGTTTGTATTTGTGTTTGTGTGGGTGTGTGTAGATTTCTAGTCTTACCACAATTATCCCAGGTAGGTATGTTTTTAAAGATTATTCTGTTTGAGGCTGCTGACTTACACTTGGTCAGATGGGCTGTGTCACCACGTCTGGAAAGGTGCTGGCTGTCATCCCTGTGAATGCCCCTTGTCGCTTCCCTCCCCCCCTCTCCTGGGCCTCTGCAGGTGATGTTTCTCCTCTTGACTTTCTTCCCCTGACCTCTCTGTTACAAGGTCACCTCTGCATTGCACTGCACTGCATGCTGGGTACTCTTACTCATCCCTTTGTGAGCGGTGGGTTCTCCGTGTAGAAAGCCTGTCCTCCAGTCACAAAACCACACGAAATAGAAATGGAGAATGTTTTTACTGTGTTTTTAATCTGACTCCATCTTTGTGTGTGTGTGTGTGTGTGTGTGTGTGTGTGTGTGTGTGTGTGTGGTACTGGGGATTGAAACCCGTGGCATTCTACCTCCAAGCTACATCCCTAGCCCTATTTTTTATTCTTTATTTTGAGACAGGGTCTCACTGAGTTGCACAGAGCCTCACTAAGTAGCTGAGGCTGGCTGCGAACCCGAATCCTCCAGTTTCAGCCTCCCAAGTACTAGGATTACAAGCATGTGCCACCACGCCCGGCCTGACTCCATCTTATAGACAGTAAAAGGAAAACATAAATGTTTCTAGAAAAGTCCAGTCTCCTGCTTCTCGGGGTCATGATTTTCCAGGCATTTTCCAAACATTTCTCTGCCTTTGGGTGAATTTTCATGATTGAATGGTGTCAAAGGGAAAATTAGTGTCTGTAACCTCTAGAACATAAACATTTAATGCTGTTTTAAAAAGAATCATTGCCTTCTCATTTTAAGATACAGTTTTATGATGATAAATAAGAAATGTATTACTGTTGAAGTCATCCAGATGCTCTGAACAGTGGAAGAAATCCAAGTTTTGCATAAGAGATGTTGTGTCCCTTCTTTGATCATCTTCATGCCAACGGGCTTCCTGACTACACAGGAAAGATCTTACAACCAATAGGAAAACATCGTCCCCACCATCGGGCAAACTGCCCTTAAAGCTGTCAATTGTGATTGGTTTCCTCCTGGTCCACATTATACTTACCACTCCTGACTGTTACTGCCAGGTTTAACTTCAGGTGGCTTCTTCTACCCAGAATTTAACTGGAAGTAAGATGCTCTTACATCACACTCCCTCTTGGAGCAGATCATGGCCACCTTCAGTGCCAGGAGATTTATAAAATGTGGTACGGGGCAGTTGACTGTGACACTGGAGGTGACCATGGGAGATGCTTGCTAGTTGATTACTTCTTATGAATTTTTAAGAAAATAAAGGCCTTTGGAATATTTGACTCCTCTGAAACTGCAGGAACCAGGTGTTCTTTGGAGGATGTTGAGTCTCTAATATAAATTTACTCCATAATAAGCCTGGTGTGGTGGCGCATACCTGTAATCCCAGTACATGGGATGCTGAGACAGGAGGATGGCAGGTTCATGACCAGATTCTCTCAGCAACTTAGCAAGACTTTGATTCCAAATAAAAAAATAAGCCAGGCATGATGGCGCACACTCGTAATCCCAGTACCTGGGAGGCTGAGACCGGAGGATCCGGGTTTGCAGCCAGCGTCAGCTACTTAGTGAGGCCCTCCACAACTTAGTGAGACCCGGTTTCAAAATAAAAAAATAAAAAAATTAGGGCTGGGGATGTAGCTCGGAGGTAGAATTCCCGTGGGTTCCATCCCCAGTACTGCAAAATAAAATAAAATAAAATAAAATAGGACTGGGGGTGTAACTTAGAGGTAAAATGCCCCTGGGTTCCAACCCCAGTAACACACACACACACACACACACACACACACAATTAGCCTCTATAATGATCAGTTAGTAGGAAAGAAAGAAGAGGCATAGGAAACTACTGCGAGGAAAAACAATGAAGTTTGCATTTCATGTAGTATTGTAGAAGAAACACATATTTATATCTGGACCAGAAGCTGCCAGAACTGGATATTAGCAGTTGAAAGGGAGCAGAATTGCTTTGTTCCAGTAGAGTTATCGTGTGTGTGTGTGTGTGTGTGTGTGTGTGTGTGTGTGTGTGTGTAGAAAGATATACAGAAGTATCTAGACCGTCAGTTTCTTTTCCTGAAGGGTCTTGCTGAGTTGCCCAGGCTGGCCTGGAAAATGTGATCCTCCTGTCTCAGCCTCGGGAGTCGGCTGGGATTACGAGTGTGCACCACTGCTCCTGGCTACTTTCCCTTTGTGCTTTGATGGTTCGCTTGGATTTCTTTTCTTCTTCCCAGGCGGGTTCCGGACACTGGATTCTTTCTTCAGCCCCACGCTTTTGGCAGCTCAGTTTGTCTGAGTTTGTATGAGCTCATCTGCTCCCATGTATTAATCCTTTGCACATTAATGGTTTCCAGGTTATATTGTGTAGTCTTTTCTGAATTCCAGGCCCTTGTATCTGTTATTTCTTGGACCTCCACTTGAACCTTCATACTCGGTTTAACCTCATCATCACTGATAACGAAAACTCACCCCTCCCCTTGAGAATGCTCTCTGGTTGAATGCACCCCGGATCCATGCGGTTTCTCCAAACAAAAACCGGAGAAAAGCCATCAGCTTCTCTCTGCTCTCCTCCTGCCCCTCTTCCTCTCCCCTGCCTCTTCTCCTCCCTCTTTCCCTCCACCAGTCTCTTTCTGGAGCACCTGCTGCCCTTCACCTCCTTATTTCCTTCCTGGGATATTCCTGAAGAATACTCCTTCTGATCATGCCCCTGCCTCTGTCTCCAGGGCAACAGAACTCCGCTCACAGGCAGAACGCACCTGAAACTCCTCTGGCCACTTCTCCAACCTCCGCAGTCTTTGCTGATTCCACCTTAGACTGCCATCCTGCTAACATACATGTTCCCCAAATATATTTTGCTTCACCGGCTCTGTGTGTATTTCTCTGAAGTTTCTGATGGTTCCAGGGCCAGCCGTTTATTCTGGTATTCGCTTGGCGGAAGCCTGCTCCTGTGTTTGTTCTGCTGGTCCACTGCGGTTCCTCCCGGTCCGGTCCACTGCTGGGTGCATCTCCTTCCTTCATACTTACAAACATCTTGAATTTATACTGTTTTCCTGCTTCTGTACTGTACCACAGCTATCTCTTCTATTGCCTCTGTCCTTGGATACATTATTTTTTGATGTGGAGGTTTCAGGAAGGATCCCTTTATCTTTCTGTTCTCAGCTGCTTGATGTAGCCTGGATTTGGTAGGGGATTCACCCATGTTTGTTGAATGAAAGAAATAAATCAATGAATCCATCAACTACTGCAGGCTCAGAAGATACTGACAAGAAGAGATAATAAATTAGCATAAATTAAGCATCTTTAATGCAAATGTTAATGCTAGTGCATATGATTACACTAATTACTATGCATATCCCAAATTTCTATACGAAACACATGGAGTTCTTACGACTTTCTCCTTTCACTGGAAGAGTGCACCTAAGGTGAGACTTGATTCCTGTCAAGCAGGGCAATTATGTTCCGGTACAGCAAGAACCACTGTTTTTTGGTTTTTTTTTTTTTTTCTTTCCTGAAACATCATGTGCCAATAGCTTTGTAAACACACTGGTACACCGTGCACAGGTAATTTCCATGACTGTGGTGATCAAACATGGCCGGAGTGACTCTTGAGGGCTGGACGTGACCCCCAGCCAAGCCGCCATCATGCTGTGTTTTTATCCCAACAGGTATTTGAACCGGACCATACGGGAAGACGCAGCCACCTCAGAGCATTCTCTGAACAGGGAGAAGTTCGCGGTTTTGAAACAAGCTCTCAACGTAATTGGCTTCAGCAACTTGGTGAGTCCTCCCACAAATGTTTCACCAAGAAAGCCAGCAGTCTTTCACCGACTTATAGGAGTGATTCATTTGCACACATTTTCTGAGCCCTATTCTGGTTCAGAAGAAATATGCACATGTATCTAAAGCAGATCACATAAACCGTACTGGCCAAGCCTCAGGAAAACTAGTGGATCTGAAGTAGCTGTTAAGAATCACTTCGAAAGACTCAAATCACTTTTTAAAAGTGTCTTCTTAAACAATAGAAACCCTTCCTCTTGGGAATTTACCAAGTAGCTGCAATCTTTATGAAGCAGACGGATGTTACTGAGAAGTTGTGGACCACCTCTGTGCCGTGATAGCAGAAATGTTCCCAGCCTGTGACTTTATAGCACAGTGGCTACCAGGCCCGCTGGCCGCTGGGCACCTGATATGTGGCTAATGAGGTGAAGAAATTCATTTCTAATAGTTCTTACTTTTAATTAACTTGCGTTTAAATAACCACGTTCAGTTAGTGGTTACTGATTTAGGCAGCACTGGTCTAGGGAATTAGAAATATAAAGTGCTCTAAGCCTTGGGAGAGACCTCTCAGCATTCCTACAAATCTGTTTCCCGTGTGTGTGTGTGTGTGTGTGTGTGTGTGTGTGATGGTGTTTAGGATTTGGGCCAGGTGCCCAGGCACAGTTAGCAGAAGGCCGCTGGGGTAACTTGGGTAGACCGATAGTTCGCAAGCCCAGATTGAGTCTCGGGGGCAATTGTGCTCTTTCTGTTTTTCTGAAGCCAATGCATTGATCAGGTTGGACCTTGGTGTTTTGCTCCACGCCCACAGTTACAGTTGGTGGGGCAGCGAATTCAGCCAGAGGGTGAGACAGTGCCTCCAAGGAGGGGTCAGGAATGGGACTCGCCCCAAATGATTCTACCGGGGCACTGTGGCCGGCAACCCTCGCTCCGGAGCCTGCGGTCACGCACTGCCTCGCCCTTCTTGCTCCGATCCCCAGGCGCTAGGTTTTGTCTTTTACTTAAAGGCTCCTCCCCACTCACACCATTCTGCCTGCGCTTGCTACTATTGTATTTTTCTGTTTTTATTTCTTTCCCCTCCTTCCTCACCTGAAATTTCTAGCTTCCATATAGGAAACAGGGGCAGAGATGGGGGCAGGGAGCCTTTCTACCAGAATACCAGTTGCTTGGAAACAGGGCTTTGAAAATCCATGACTGCTCCTCAAAGGCAGAGCGAGTAAAATGGCCCTGCTGGCTGAGGGAGCTAAGGGAATCGAGTCACCTTTTGGGTAGGAGACATATGTACATTTTAACAAAAGCCATGAAATCCATCCCTTCATCTCCATCCTTTAAAGTGACTTGAAGGGTAACAATTATTCCACTTAGGAGGGCTACATCCTGTCCATGACAATTCAAAGGCAGGTGTCTCTGGGCTGGTGAGGCTCTTGAATCAAAGCGAGTGAGCCAGTGTGGTCCTGGGAGGTTTGCCGGGAGAGAATCTTCCACCTCTTCCCTCCGTTCCCAACAGTGCAAGGTGACGGGGGACTGCCTTTGCATGCTATGGACAGACACAGCCTAACAGCCTCCCCTTCTCCCAGAGAGGATGATATTTCCATCCAACATAGAATTCACCACATTTGAATGTGAATTGTAGTTAATTTTCACAGCTCCATTTCCATCACCAAATTGTGAGATCCTTGGGGAACAATGCACATCCTTCTCATGTGTGTCTCCAGAGGCGCCTGTCTTGCAGGCTTCGGAGCATTCAAGGAAGAGTTATTGGAATTATTAAAAAGAAAAAAAAAAGGATAGTGATACATACATGTCTAGATTTATAGCAGCACACGATAGCCAAATCACGGAACCACTATAGGGGTCCATCAACAGATGGATGGATTACAGAATTTAGGGATAGATGCACAATGGAATTCTTCTCAGCAATAAAGAAGAACAAATTTTGCTATTTGCAGGAAAATGGATGGACCTGGAGAACATCCTGTTAAGTGAGAGGAGCCAGTCACAGAAAGTGAAGGGGCACATGTAGAGGCAAGAGAGAAATGGGGGTACAAGAGGGACTTCAGACAGTGGAGGAGAAACCCCAGTGGAGTCATGGCGGGATTCTAGGGGAGGGTGTGGGGCGGGGGTAGAATTAATGACGGAAGCACTTCCATTGACGTGATGTATATACGGGGCGTTAGCCATGCCAGTCTCACTGTCATGTATGGGGAAAGGGGAGGAAATTGGGACCAAGTCCTGGGTGCATGTATGTCCCTCTCACTCCAGACTACATGGGAGACTACAGTGCACCAATAAAAAATATTTTCAAAAGGAAAAAATAGAATAGAGTTGTCAGGTAGTGCTGTTCTGTAAAGCAAGAGGGAATTAAGTTTGAAGCACTGATTTCTGATTTGAGGGTTAGCAGGCACATACATGAGCAACGTCACGATCGTACAGTATTATACTTGGGAATTACTTAGAGGTCACCTGTCTCAAGGTGCTGGTGTTAAAGCGCTGAGTATAGCCAGTCCCAAAGGATGAGTAGACGTATGTTCTCTGTTCTATGTGGAAGCTAGAGAGATATTCAGAAACAAGGGCAACATCGGCTAGAGGAGCGGAGACTCCAGGGAGTGACCGAGGGGATTAGGGAAAGGCAGGATGACGTCATAGAGAACGCAGTGGTAGAAATAATGCTGTGAACATATACAAAATTGCCAATTCCAGTCACAAAGACTTGCGGGGTGAGGGAGAGGGAGGGGGACCTGGTGGGGAGTGCCAAAAAGAATGTCATGTGCGTGCGTTTTTCTAATACTCTGTACCCCAATAAAATTACAATGCACCAAATAAAAATTAAAAAATAAATATAATTGAGGAAATCTTACCTTTTGTTGAAACCTGGATGCTCTGGGGGAAATTCCTGGAAGCCCCAAGCTTCACGTTGTTTTGACCATGCTTTTGTAAGTCCGATGAGAGCGTTCTTAGAACCCCTTCCACAAGAGCTATTAACCCCCAAACTCCAGGGCAGGGAGCCAAGAAGTTAAGAGGCCGTGGGGTTCCCCCTCTAGAAGCTCAGCCTATTTCACTGTTAACATCGTCCCAAATCGTGGATGTTCTAGAGAAGCATCATTCAACTTACAACTTTTTCCTGATTTTTCATTCTCGTCACAAAACCACTGTGCAAATCCAACCTGCAGGCCCCCTCGCTTCCTCCCTGCAGAGTCCCAGGCTCTGGGCTGGGCTCCTGCAGCCAACTTGCGTAGACTGCAGAACCTTCCGCTTGGAGGCAGCGCTTGCCAACAGCTGTCTCTTCCCTGAGTTTTCCTTTCAATGCCTTGCAAAAGCAACTATCCTACTCTAGGAATGGTTGTCTTTTTTATTCCAGAACCAAAAAGCAAATTCTGTAATCACCCCCAGTTTGTCTCAGAGGGGTGCAAACTAGGAGAGCCCAGAGTGTAGGCTCAGGGGGAAGGCAGCCCCGGCTGCACGATTGGTCGCCTGCCTTTGAGGGTGGGTGTTGGCCCCAGAGGACCCCAGCAGAGTCGCCTTGCTGGTGACACCCAGCCATTCAGACCTCGGTGCACAGTCACACGTATTTCCACGTAAAAATGATCAGACCCCGTTAATTTATATCATAGTATCACTTTCTTCCTGCCTTATGTTCAAGGAGAAGCACTGATTTCGAGGAAATGTGCATTCGACTGTGAGATTTTGATTTTAAGGTAGACATGGGTAGCCCTTCTATCAAACACTGCGGATCTGCAAAGTCACAGCCCCACTAACAGGGTGCCTATCTCTTATAGGGTCTTACATGTTTCTTCTAAGCGTTCCTATTCATTTCCTCTCTGTGTGTGCAGGAGGTGGAGAACCTCTTTGTCATTCTAGCAGCAATATTGCACATTGGCGACATCCAGTTCACCACACTTACCGACCCGGACTCCGCCTATGTCTCTGACCTCCAGCTTCTAGAACAAGGTCAGTGGGACAGCTGGAACTCTGTCTCCTTGACATGCAGTGTTGCAAACTGGCCAGTAGGTGGAGACAGAGTACAGAAAAGCTAGTTGCCATACCAACTTCCTCTGCAGCAGAATTCCATGGGGCACACCTGTCCACTGGCTCTGCCCTTTCTCTTTATGAATGACTCTGAGATGTGCTCCAACATCCTCATCGTGTGCACCCCGCTAACGGCCTGAGCTCCCTGGCACATCGTTGAGTTTATTTTACAGTATTCTAAGTATTCTTTAACTCCACTCCTGACACCTGGTATATTTGGGGGCAGGTTGCTAACTAAATTTATAAACACATATATAATCACTTCCCATCAAAGATCTTGCCAAAAATGTCTTCCTGGAAATTGCCTGGATAGTCACTCTCCAGGGTTTGCAAAACACCATAAATCCACAGGTTGCCAATAAACAGCTTATCTTTGCCTATGACAAAGTGATTAAGTAAGAAACTTGGAAAAACTCATTTGGTACCCCTAGTGAGGACGAGAAATTTAGTGCACAAACCCACAAAAACTCACTAATGTTTCACTTATGAATGTTTCTCTGGTTGAATTTGACAACTATAGTAGCAGTGACTTTTCTTTAATACACACTTGTTCTAATGCATCTATGTAGGAAGTTACACACTAAAAACATAAGATTTTTACTGTCAAAAAGTGTGTGGTAACTTTATAATATTGCTTCTCTTTCAGTGTCTGGAATGTTACAAGTGTCCACAGAAGAGCTGGCATCTGCTTTAACTACTGACATTCAATATTTTAAAGGTAAGTTTCTCTGACTTTTGTCTTTCTGTAGCTTGTGGTCTTCTTGCAAATATGGGAACTAAATGCAACTTTGCCTGTTTCACGGTGGTGAAGCTGTTTCTTGGAGTTGGGTCCCAAAAGCATTTCTGAGCCTGTTTTGCCAACTCTGTAGGCTCCTGAGGGATTGTTTCCATTAACTGGTTGCTTTTCTAGTTAAGCTGTCAGTTTGGGAAAGCAAAGCCATTCATCTGGAAGGATTTCCCGGCACAAAGTGTGCCTTGCTTTGTGTGTGTGGTGCCGCCCTTCCCCGTCAGTGGAGCTCCAACCTTCTCCTTCTGCCTCCTTGGCTGTTATAATGGCTGCCGTTGATTGGACATCTTTGAACTGATGGGCATTGTGCCAAATAGTCTACATGTAATTTTTATTTCTCTCAAGTCGTTATGAGGGGCATCACTATTTCCATTTTAACAGATGAGCAAGCGAAGATTCCAGGAGGTTAAATGACGCTGGGTGCCAGGTCACCAGCAAATGGCACGTTTGGAATTGGAATCTAATGCGATCTGTGCTCGATGCGTCTCCACCCATGGGAAAGGGGGCTGGTTTCCTCCCGGTGCTGCAGTGATTCACTGGAGACCAAGGCCTGCCAACGTTCCTCTCTCCTGTAACTCAGGACTCCCTGTCCACCTGCTCAGTTTCCTGTAAACCACCACTGATCTTATCTGCTATACCTACCGGGCTGACCCGCAAGGATTTGGCTCTGGGGTTTATGATTTCTGCCCGTTCCCTCTCGTGTTCGGGAACTTGATGAATTTCTCCATTGTCCATTCAGTGGCCCCCAAGTTATTCCCCTTCCCTCTTGTCTGCACGCCTGCTGGACATGGCGCTGGTGAATCTCTCTGGCTCCTCCTGCATTCTCTCTCTCTCTGCGTCCTCTCCTGGGTCATGTCGGAGCCCCCTCGTTCATCTTTTGTCTGGCCTCCTCTCATTTTCTTCTCCTGCCCCACTGCTTCAGAAGGAAGCTATATGAAATGCAAATATGGTTTTCACCTGTGGAGAATCCTGTTTCAAGGACACTCCGGCTCCCTTGGAGAAAGCTTATCTCTTCGGGATGCAGCTGGAACCCCTTCGGTATTTGGACCAGACCTAAGGTTATATAGCCAGGCCTCCAACCAGCACCCTGTGTCCAGCCAGACTCAGGGCCTTGACAGTCTTCAAATACATTAGTCTTTCTTACGTCTGACCATTATTATCTATAACTTGCTGAGCACGGGTCCCTCCGCCTACTCTCACCAACCCTGCCCACCATGTTGGTGACTCAGCAGAACTCACCATGCTGACTCTGGAGAGACCTTGGGTCTTGGTTCCTGAGATCTTGGTTCTGCTATATCCTAAGCGGCCTTACCTGCTGGCACCTCAGTGACACCTTGACCTTGGGCTGGTCCCGCTCCATGACCTTGACCTCATAGTTCCCTGACTGCATTCCCAGGGTGATGTTTGGGTTTTGCCCCAGGCAGTCTGAGCAGTTGGTTTGCTTTCTCACTCTTACCTCCAGTTGCTTGAGAACCCCTTCAACCTTCACCTTCGTCATCCTTCGATGACAGACCCTGCTCAGCCTGAGACGCAGTGGCTGGCCAGGGCTCTGGAGCCAGAATCCAGACTTCAGTTCCCTCACAGATCCCTGGCTGTCTGCACTGCTGAGATAGGCTCAGATCCAAATTGTCCTCACTCTTCTCTTTTTTTTTTTTTTTTTTTTTTTTTTTTTTGCAGTACTGGAGATTAAACCCAGGAGCATTCTACCTCTGAGCTACACCCCCAGCCCTATTTTTTATTCTTTATTTTGAAACAGGGCCTCACTAAGTAGCTGAGGCTGGCGGCGAACCTGCGATCCTCCTATCTCAACCTCCCAAGTACGGGGATTACAAGCGTGTGCCACCACGCTCGGCCTCTACTTCCTTCTAAAAATCTAATCTTTAAAGATTTCATCCTTATCTTCTTAAGAACAACACAGAAATGCCTACCTGGTGGACCAGTTTGGTTCCCATACTCCAGACCCACATTTTGGTTGATGAGACCACACCCTTGAAAAATACTTAAAATACCATTACTTTTCCAGATGGACAGACTTCCAAAAACCTAGGGAAGATTCAATATTTAAACCAGTGAGTTGCTATCAGAAATCTTGCTCAGAAGGACCCTGTGAAGGGCTAGTTCCCTGAGACAAAAATTACACAGCCTATGTACAGGTCCAAAGCTATAGCGGCTATTTGTAACAGATAAGATTGCAATGGGCTTGACCTTTTCTTTGGGGGAACATTCTGCCAAATGCCAACAAGACTCCTTTTCACTTAATAGAGTCACCGTATTTTTTTTTTTTAACATCCTTTGGTATGTAGGATTTTTGCATAACCAATAGGACACCTGTAGTTCTATTGGCTTCTCACACCTCCTCTCCTTGCTGCTGTTCTAGGAGACTTGATCATACGACGACATACCATACAGATGGCTGAATTTTACCGGGATCTCTTGGCCAAGTCCCTGTACAGCCGTTTGTTTGGCTTTCTGGTCAACACCATGAACTTCTGCCTGCAAAGTCCAGAGGAGCACGGAAGGTAGGTGCAGTGGGTGCTGCCCCTGCGGCTCCCAAAGAGGCGCCTTAAGTTAAACTCCGTTCACACATTTCATCCTAACAAGGCAATTTTAACTGAAGGGTATACAGGCTTATTCTTTAGAGATGTGGGCCCCCTCCCCCACCTCCTCACCACCCACACCAATGAATCAAGTCATCACCTATGCATCCATATGCAAATGCATTCTCTCTGGAAAGAAGGTCTATGTGGCCTTTTGTGCACCAAGAAGTATAGAAACATTTACGAATCTAGGAAGAAGACAGTGTAAGAGTATCTAAAGCACTGGTGTTTGTTCAGTAGCTCCTGTCTCTCAAAGCCAATCAGTGAGTGTGGCATTCGTGTCTCTGCAGTAATTGTTGTGGTTCATATCCTTAGTCATCCTTAAGCGGTAGCTTTTTCAGGGCTGTTTGATCATCTACAAGTTATAGATTTCCATGGCATCTTGTCAATGGAAAATTTTGTTATTAATCCTGTCCCTGGTCATGACCTTGAACAGATAATGAAATGAAAATTGTGTCCAGGAGTCTTTGCAGGGGTGCTCGTCTTGGGATGAAACCTTCTGAGAATGTCCCCATTGTCTACATAGACCTCGTTACCAAATTCCTGAATACTCCCTTTAGAGGTTTTTTGGAAGACATTAAAACTAACACGCATTCATGGGAACAGTCTTAAATAAATACAGATACTGCAGAAGATTTCAAGGACAACGGGATACTACAATTCTTATTAAAATGTACACACACAAAATCCCCGGCACATTGATCAGCATATTCAGTACACTGTCTATGATTCAAGGGTAGTTGTATTATAATCGATATTTCAGCAGAAATACCTTGGTATTTAGAGTGATGAGGATTTTACATTTTGCTGTTAATTTCTTATTATCTGCTAATTTATTACTTCTTTTCCTCTACGTGTGAAGATTACTCGTGGAATGATAGTAGTATGGTAAACCTACCAAATTAACCTTGGATAGAATCAATAGCAGCCCTGCTGAAGTCGACGTTCAAAAATTAATATATAAATTTAGCTGCACGTGAAAACTTTTAGAAAATTTCCATTTGACATTTAAATCTTATAGAGCCGTACATTTATATAGTTGGAAAGATGTATGTGTGGTCTAGCTATTTGACAACACACACACGCATGCGTGTGCATGCACACATGTAGAAAACACAAACTGAGAAAAACATGGTTCCTTTTCAGTGGGTATATTGCTTCTGTGCCGACACAGCGATCTGTGATGGAAGTCTCAGCATTTACAGTTGTTTAGTGGGCAAACGAAAGAGGTTAGGGATTGGCCGGAAATTAGAAGTAAATTAATGCCTGATACCTGTAACTTCTAAGAGAGAGTATCCTCATCGGAGTCCCAAGTCCCATTCTTTCCTGTCTGTTTCTTCCAGGGGTCACCCAAACTTGGATTTAAATCCCCACATACTGCGAGGAAAGGTTATATTTGCAGTGTTTCTGACTCATTGAAATTCATGGAAAGCTTAAGGTTTTATAGATTTGTGGTCCCATTTCCTAAGTCGCAGAAAGGTCTCAAAAATTTGGATAACCTTAAAATAGACTTTTGCTATTTACCAATCCCTGTTTCTTTTTTCTTTTCTTTAAAGATTTTGTAATCATGTCAGAAAAGATTAAAAATAGAAAAATGATATTTCCCATGGTTCAACTTGGCAGGCACATTGAAATTGACGAGAGAGACGAGTATTTTCTGCACTATATTTTTATTTGTATATTTTGCAAGAGAGAATAAGCATAAATGAGATTTATTCTAACCAGTTACGAAGGGAAAACAAGTGAAATGGAAAGGGGTGAAGTGTCTGGTCCTAGAATGGTGGATTTACTTTCTGGATTAATTGGTGGACTTATTTCCTGGATTAATTACAGTAAAATATTAATAATCCAATACATTTTTAGGCTGTTCTACTTTCTCTCCTTAGATGCCAAGTGGGTTTCTTTCTAAATGAACACCTGGGGTAAAGCCAGGCTTGGTGGCGCACGCTTGTCATCCCAGTACTTGGGAGGCCGAGACAGGAGGATTGGTGTTTGTGGCCAGCCTCATCTACTTAGTGAGGCCCGCTGCAACTTAGTGAGACACTGTTTCAAAATAAAGAATAAAAATTAGGGCTGCGGATGTAGCTCAGAGGTAGAAGGCCCCTGGGTTCAATCGTCAGTACTAAAGAAACAACAATAAAAACCCTGGAGTGTAGTGCAGGTGAAGTTTGATGACTAGTTAACTAAGACGAGCAAATGCCTTCACCGTATTGGCATGAACAGATGAACGTGTGGACACCTTCTTCCTGGGGCCTTGACATGGGTGCAGCTGTCTCTCTCAGATGCTTCAGGGTCTGCCTAACAGCTGATCAGTTTGTATTCACACTGAATGATCAGGGTGCATCAAAAATTGAAATAAAAGGCTGGGCATAGTGGCGCATGCTTGTCATCCCAGTACGTGAGAGGCTGAGATAGGAGGATCCAGGTTCACAGTCAGCCTCAGCTACTTAGTGAGGCCTTCCGCAACTTAGTGAGACCCTGTTTCAGGATAAAGAATAAAAAATAGGGCTGGGAGTGGAGCTTGGAGGTAGAGTGCCCCTGGGTTCAATCCCCAGTACCTCAAAAGGAAAAAATTGAAATAAAGGATACCACATTTCATTTAACTTTATGATGATGCCATCATCATCAAACTCACTGTTACAACCTATTATATGTTTATACTTGTATTGGTGCATTGTAGTTATACATTGTAGTGAGGTTCAAAGTGATGCAGACACAGCGGCACGCACATCTGGCGTGAGCCCCTCAGCATCCCTCCCCGCCCCCCGCTTCCTTCCCATCCATGGAGGTGAGATCGCTAATGCTACCTTCACACTCGGGCCCACAGTACTTGAACTGTTTCCTGCCTCAGTCCTCCTTTTCCTCTCCTCCTCTCCCCCTCCCATCTCCTGCCGTGATTCTTCTAGTTTTCGACCCCTAAGATTTTACCTGTCTCATAATGCAACACTTAGATCAACAAGATTGAATTTTCAATGCCAGATTTATTTTTCCTAACTTGAAGCCTGCATCAGAGCTTTGCAAGCAAACAGAAGCTTGGGCGGCAGGTACGGGGTTAGAGGAATGTTCAGAAAGTTCTCCAGATGGCTTCAGACACCAAGCCTGTATTTATATCAACTCATTTGCATAGTAAGGTCTGAATAATAGCAGACCTGTATGTATTTGCATAATAAGTCCTGGGTAATAACTAGATACATACGCATATGATTATATATGATGCCCATAACATAACAAATTTCTCAGATATATATGCTATATACATGTTTGTATATATTCATATGTGTAAGAAATAAATGTGTATATACATATATATGTATATATGTGCATATATACATATATACACATATACATATTTATGTATATGTGTCTGTATACCTATATATCTACCTCTCTCTCTCTTCCTACATGTATACATATATATATGAACTATAATGTACGAAGCTTTCTCCCATACTCTCAGAAACACCCTTAGACTAAGTAAATTGAAGTTAGAAATAAATGAGTTTTAAGAGATAACTCATTAACTGAGTAGAGAGGTAGATTCGTAGATGCTACTATAATTTATTATTTCTTTTTTTAATAATTTTATTGGTGCACTGTAGTCTCACATCATCATGTAATTCAGAGTCATAGGGACATACATGCACACAGAACTCCCCCCCCCCCGTTCCCTCCCTTCATCCA
>PVLC010025482.1:0-23613 GCA_004027655.1 Graphiurus murinus | reverse complement strand
TTTTTATTTTTTTATTTTAAAACACAGTCTCACTAAGTTACTGAGGATCTTGCTAAATTGCTGAGGTTGGCCTTGAACTTGCCATCCTCCTGTTGCAGCCTCCATAGTACTGGGATTATAGACATGCACCACACCACACCTGGCTCAAAGGCATACAAAATTTTAAAAATTTAAATAATTAAGATATATATCAGCAACCATTTTATGAAAGGCAAATTTGAAAGTATATATTAAAAATTTTGATTTTATATCCCCTTTGACCTAGAAACATTGGAATTTATCCTCCATATATATGTATGCAGACATTTATGATATTCCTAGTAATATTGTTTTAAAGGGAAAATGTTAGAAACATTCTAACTACTCAATAGCTCAACAAGTTTGTCTTATGTTAGACTATTATGCCAGAGCAAGGCCATGCGTTGCATTTAAATACTGCTAGAGGCACCTTTATCTTGAGCAGCCTCCAAGAAAAAGCTAGCTAGAAAGTGCCTGCATGAAGCATTCAGAGATCTGGGTACTAGGGATTGGACCCAGGGCCTCGCACATGCTAAGCACATACTCTACCACTGAGTTTCACTCCCAGCCCTGAAGCATTCTGATTAACAAAAAGACCTACACCAAAGATAGTGGATTTCTGATTACAAACGTGAAAAGTTCATCTTCAAATTAAATGGACAGATTTAATTTACCATATCATATATATATATGAAACTATACATGTGTATATGTAAACTATACATACATATACACACATGTATATATAGTTTATACATATATATATGTATATAGGCCCTTGGGATTGAACCCAGGAGCATTCTACCTCCAAGATATACCCCCAGCCCCATTTTTTAAAATTTGAAACAGGATCTTGCTAAGTTACTGAGGGTCTTACCAAGTTGCTAAGATTGGCCTCAAGCCTACAATCCTCTTGTCTCAGCCTCCCAACTACTGTAATTACAGGCATACACCATCACACCTGGCTTAACAAACGCATAAGTTTTATGTTTCTTATGTGATTTAAAGTTAAAGGTTGCATTCCTAGGGAGTTAAATAAAGCTAGCTGTTGACTTGCGTGGATAGCTACTTATTCTTCCTCAGTAAACATGGAGCAGAAAAATAATTTATTATACCAGAAACAGAACACAGATGATAAACATACCATAACAGCAGTAGAGCTCACCTGAACCTTGGCATGCCTGGCCAGTGCTCTTTGTCAGTACTGCTTCTGAGGTCACCAGAATGCAAACACTCGTTCCATTATCTTAACTGAGCAGAATAAGAAACAGAATCGTACTTTGAATCTAAAAGCTCTTGGGTTAGTATGATTCTGTCCCTCCTTGGTTTGCATCAAATATCAGTGTGACCTATAATAAGCTGAACCAAAATTGTAGATTTAGGCTGGGCATTTGATCTCTTACCTTGCATGTGCAAGGCCCTGGATTCAATCCTTAGCATGGCAAAACAAAACAAAAACAACCAACCAAACAAACAAAAAATAAACTCACAAAGGTTTAGGTTTATAATTCGAGAGACACTAGAAAGATATATTGTTAAGTAGAAAAATGTAGAGGAGCATGTATAATGTGGCTCCATTTGGAAAGGAGGAAAGGAAAAGAGAATGGTTAATATAATCATATTTATTAATAATTCCTTCATTTAAAAACTTCTCTATGAACTACATATTTTCTAAATTGTTACTTCCTGGGAAACGGGTAGAATTTGGGGCATGACATCACTGTTAATTGTTTGTTATCAATCCATTGCCATTTTCCCAGCTAAAAGAGAAAATATACTTTATATTTTAACTTGTTATTTTGAAAGATTTCAACTTATGAAAATTACAAGAATAATATAAAGATTCTTACATATGCTTCAGCCTGATTCCCAAAGTAAATGTTTCAGAATCAGTATACTATTAGTATTGATATGATTCCATTAACTAATCTGTAGACCTTATTTAAAGGTTGCCAGTTGCCTCACTAAAGCCCTATTTCTGGACTCTGGTCTGACCAATCCAGGAAGTCATATTGCTCAGCCTTTCATGGCCTTAATGCGCTCTCTCTCTCTCTCTCTCTCTCTCTCTCTCTCTCTCTCTCTCTCTCTCTCTCTCTCTCTCTCTTTCCTCTTTTGCCCAGACTACTCTCAAACCCCTGGTTTCAAATGATCATCCTCCCACCTTTGCCTCCTGAGTAGCTGGGACTACAGGCACATGCCACTATACCTAGCTTAACACTCTTGAGGAGTACTGGCCGATTATTTTGTAGAATGTCCCTCAATTTGAGTTTGTCTTATATTTCTTCAAAAATAAATTTGGCTACATCTTATCACTTCAGAAGAGATGTGATATCCACATGTTCCTTTACTGACAATGTTAAATCTGACCACTGCTCTCCATTGCTGTTAATAAGTTTCTAATGGAGAGATACTTCGAAGCTATGTAAATATCTTGCTTTAAAAATCATACTTTAGACCACTAAGTTTATTATTTCTTCTTCTTTTTAAAAATTACAGCTTGAGCTGGGTGTGGTGGCGCACGCTTGTAATCCCAGCATTTGGGAGGCTGAGACCAGAGAATCCGGGTTCGCGGCCAACCTCAGTTACCTAGTGAGGCCCTCTGCAACTTAGGGAGACCCTGTTTCAAAATAAAGAACAAAAAATAGGACTGGGGGTGTATCTCGGAGGTAGAATGCCCCTGGGTTCAATCCCCAGTACCCCCCCAAAAAAAAATTACAGCTCTATTAAGGCATAATTTACCTTGTATTCATCTTAAGTGTACAACTCAGTGTCTTAATACATTTATATAGCTCTGTGACAGTCACCACAATCCAGTTTGAGAATACTTCCGTTGTCCCCAAAGGTTCCTCTGTGTCGGTTTACAATCCATTTCCTCTCTACCACAGGCTCCAGGTAACCATTGATCTGCTTTCTGTCTTTGTTTACATGACAACTAATCATTGACTCACTTGTTCATCTGTACATGAGAAAACAGCTTACAAATTAGAAGATTTCATCTCTAACATATTGTTTGGTATATGACACAGGATCCTGACCAGCCTGGAAGTCAAGGAAAGAATGAGTCATTCATTGGCATCAAACTAAACATAAATTTTGGATATTTTTGATATTAGCAGAATCTGAATTATCTATCCTTATAAGAAAAGGAGATTAAGACACAATGTTAGCCAAGGGAAGACCACGTGAGGACACAGCAAGCAGCCAGCCATTTGCAAACCAAGGAGAGAGAAGCCAAACCTGCTGGCACCTTGATCTTGGATTCCAAGACTCTAGAATTGTAAGAAAATAAATTTCCATAGTTTAAGCCACCCAGCCCATGATATTTTGTTATGGCAGCCCCAGAAAACTAACTTACCAGTGTTTTGAAATTGCACAATAATATTCCTTGATATGGGTCTAATTCCATCCATGACCTGGGCTTCCAGTAGACACATACAGTCTGCAAACTCATGTCCATGGATTTCTTCAAATGACTTTATTAATTATTCCCTCTCTTCCACTTTCCCTGTTGCTCTTTGTGAAACTCCTTTTATGCAGTTGCTGAGCTTCTGAGTCTGGTCCTCTGATTTTCTTTTTTTTTTTTTTTATAACTCTTCATCTCTGTATGTTTTTGCTCTGCTTTCTGGGAGACTGGCTCAAATTTATCATCCAAACTTTGAATTTTTTAAACTACCTTACCAAATTAAAAAAAATGTTCCCAGATTCCAGTTGTTTCTCTAAATGTTCCTTTTAAAATAAACCAGTATTGTTTCATGGATGAACTAGTTACATGTATCCCTCTGTGGTTATTAGTGATGGTTTTCTTCTCCGACCATTGTCTTGGTTATCTCCAGATTGCTTTGCTCGTTTTTCTTTCACATTGGTGGTTTTCCTTAAATGTCTGATAATCTTTGACTGTTTAGTCAAATATGGGGTGAGTTACTGGAAACCCTTCTTGGAAGTTCTGATCCCACAGGTGAAGCCTGTTGACTGCTGGCTTCTAGCAGGGACTGCATTTAGAATGAAGGTAAAAGACTTGAGATTTTATTGAGTTATAAATATTTTCATAAACATCCACTGAACCTTCCCCATTTATAGTACTGAACCCCATCCCTAAATGTGCTAAGAGTTTCCCAGAAAGCAACTTTTCTCTATTTTACCTTACTCAGCCTCTACCAAGCTGGAAGAGGGGCTGTTTTCTCGTTATATACACTTGAAGAGAAAATCAAGGGATCTAATCACTTGTGTGTACACATGTGCGCTTGCACTGCCCATGATCTAACTACTTCTGAAACAAACTTATATTCCCTGTCTTAACCCCACATTTAGCCCAATTTCCAGAGGCACCTGGCATTCCTAAGCCTTTGGGGAGGTCTATGATATGATCGGGCACTTCCTAGCTTTCTTCAAGACAAGTTCAAGGATCATCTTTCTTAGGTCTATTAAATAGGCTAACACTTTATATAGCTTCTAAATTTCAAAGTCATATGGCTTTTGTCTTCCATTTAATCTCATCATCATTGTGGGATTTTGTCTTAAAGCAAAATCCTTTTGCTGTCATTTTAAATAGTTTAACAATAATCCACCACCCTTGGATCAACGCCTTTGCTGCCATTTTATTAGGTTTCAGAAAAGAACCAAAGTACGTGCATATATTTAACTGATTACCTGTACTCAGAAGTCTGCTGTGCATTTTTGCAAAGGAACTAAAAGCTGTTTCAGGAATGTTTAAAAAAAAAAAAAGGCTGCTTTTTTGTTGCTGGATATCCCCACACTCAGTGTCCAATAACTGTATCTATAGGTCAGAAATTACAGCTCTGGCTTGTGGTTTTATCTGAGGAACCATAACTTTATTCACTTTTATGGCTCGTTTTTCAACTGAAAAGGAAATTCTACCAGTAGCTTTTTACAAAAGCCAAAGAGATCTTGTAAAACTCTTCCTATTTTCCTAGACTTAGTCTTTGAATATAGTTCAAGGTTACTACTAATCTTCCCCCACCACTGATTTTTTTCTTAATAACTTGGCCTACAATTTTCTGAGTGCTTAGTATGTGCTAGGCACTGAAATAAGCAATTTTACATACATTTCCCTATTTACTCTTTCCTACAACCCAGTAATATCCATGTTTTTGTCTCTGTTTTACAAGGGAGTAAGCCTCTAAAAAGCTGAAAGATTCATTCTGTTTCACCCACCTATTAGTGCTGACACTAGAGTTTCAATCCAAACTGCCTTCACTCACAATCCCTTTCCATTTAACCATGCTGTCTTAATGATGACTTCTCTCCAGGGATTTTTGCATGTTAATCTTCATATCCCTGGCTCATTTAGTTACGCTACCTCCTCCTTTTTCAACACATCTGCCTTATACCACTAACTGGCATCCAGTTGCTTCAGAGTTTTAACAATGTCTGGACCACCATCCCTTTTAGCCTTAATCTGGCTACTCTCTTAACCACCTTAGACATGACTTTTTTGGAGGAAGATTCTATGATCTCCCAAGGATCAATTTGGTGCCTTTCATGTGCTTCAATAGCATATTTAAAAAAATCCTCTCTTCTTTACCAAAACATTAATTATTCTGTATGGAAATGACCTATTGGAGCCGGATGTGGTGATGCATGCTTGTAATACCAGCATTTGGGAGGCTGAGACCAGAGGATCCTGGTTTGCGGCCAGTCTCAGTTACTTAGTGAGGCACTCCGCAACTTAGTGAGGCACTCCGCAACTTAGTGAGACCCTGTTTCAAAATAAAGAATAAAAAATAGGGCTGGGGTATGGCTCGGAGGTAGAATGCCCCTAGGTTCAATCCCCAGTACCACAAAAACAAACAAACAAACAAAAACAACAACAACAAAAATAAACTGTTGGCTTTTCTGTCCCTTAATTACACTAGAATGTAGAGTCCTGAGGACTGTGGCAATACTCATCTTATACAAGTGGCATAAGATGTCTATTGCCTAGTAGAATGCCTGGCATTTAGCAGGTGCTCCAGAAATATTTTGTTAAATGAATGGAGTTATACACGCACTTCCGTCTGAAATAAAATATTTTCTCACTTAAAATAACATTGAAGCTGGGTGTGGTGGCACATGCTTATAATCCCAGCACTTGGGAGGCTGAGACAGGAGGATCATAGGTTCACGGCCAGCCTCAGCAAGTTAGTGAGGCTCTCTGCAGCTTAGTGAGACCCTGTTTCAAAATACAAGAATAAAATAGGTCTGCAGGTGTAGCTTGGAGGTAGAATGTCCCTGGGCTCCATCTCCAGTAACACACACACAAATAAAAATAATAATAATATTGAGATAATATTGAGATTTGGGGCCTTTATCATAAGAATTATGTGTGTGTGTGTGTGTGTGTGTGTGTGTGTGTGTCTGTGTGTGTGTGTGTGTATTACTAGGGTTTGAATCCAGGGGCATTCTACCTCTGAGCTACACCCCCAGTTTGATTTTTAAATTTTTAAATTTTACTGTAAATAGATTTGCAGCAATTTTTCTTGAGGCCTGTGTGATAAAACTTCTTATCATAATTCCACAGGAAATAGAAATTCATACAACTGTTGACAGAATTTATGCAGAATGTTTCTCAGATGAAGGGGTTTTCTTTATTTCATTCTATGAATCTATGCAGCCAGTTTGATGGGATGAAATATATACGAGGAGAAATACATTATTTCCCTGAAAGAGCCTAACTTTGTACATAGCTTTTTAAAAATAAATTGCAAAGAGTTCAACTGCTTTGTCCTGACAACCAACACAAGTCTTAGAGTGACTTGAGAGCCCTCGTTGGTTGCAACAATGTTAGATAAATTTCAATTGTACAGAAAAGGTCTCGCTTACATAAACTTCAAGGAGAAGAGTGGTCTATGGCGTTCATAGTCAGGCTATTCATTACTTTTGGAGGAACTCAACAAAGAAAGCATATGATGAGGCTTCTGGTAGCTGGTAATGCTCTCTTTCTTGATCTGGGCCTTTGTTACATAGGTGTGTTTGCTTTGTTAATTTCATTGAGCGACACATTTATCACTGTGTACTTTTCTATGTATGTTATGCACTGAAACCAAATTTTACTAATAAAATAATAAAAATACTACCTATCATTTTCCCATAATCTGTTCCTCTCTCCAGTTTGTCCCCAATGTAGGGGACAGAATACCTCAATCAAAACCTCCCTAAATGTGGTTAATGATAGGTTATCTAAAACCATAGAAAAAGGATATTGAAATACCTATTTAACTGAGATGACCAAATTTAAAAATATGATACTTCAGCTGGGCATGATGGCACAAACCTGTAATCCTGGTATGTGGGAGGCTGAGACAGGAGGATCTCAGGTTCACAATCAGCCCCAGCAGCATAGTAAGGCCCTCAGGAACTTAGTGAGACCCTGTTTCAAAACAAAAATAAAATAGGGATGGGGGTGTAGCTTGGAGGTAGAAGTCTCTGGGTTCAATTCCCAGTACCACTATATATGTGTGTGTGTGTGTGTGTGTGTGTGTGTGTATGTATGTGTGTGAATATATGTATATACACACATTATATATGTATGTGAGTATATATATATATATATATATATATATATATATATATATGTTATATATGATATTCCCAAACTAGATCACCATATGCAAAATTTTTAATAAGAAAATCCGGATAACCATTTCCATGACTCTTGTATCCCATAGGATTCTCAAAGAGACTTTTTCACACTTCTGTTTATGGGGGAGGGTAAATAATGGAGGCTGCCACTTCCTTACAAGGCTTCTAAGATACCTTCTAGAGATCTTGAAATGACCTGCCTCCTGCAGAGGAGAGACCCATAAGATGCTTCCTGACTTAGTCTCTCGGAGGATAATGTAGCATGGAGCGCCAGGGTGGAGGTTACTTTGAAACCAGCCAGGACCTTCAGGCTAAGGCATTTATGAGTATTTCCAGCGGACCCAATGCAGGCCACAAGGGAGTGGTCTTGAGAAGTTTCACTGGGGATCCTGTCCAGTAGGGTTGCTGGGAGAATGGAGATCCCTAGCCACAGGAAACTAAAGAGGGGCTGCAAATGAGTCCCAAGTAAACACTAGAAGAGGAATGTATGGACCAGGTGAAATGCTCTGCAGAAGTCTTTGGAGAAACACTCTTCCAAAGAACACAAAGAAATCTTAAGAAAAGAATCCTATTTAACTCTCCACAGGGCACAGAAAATGCAAAACCAGCTTCTGAGGGTGTCCATTTTGTGAGAGTGCTGTTTTTCCTTGCTATTCCTCCAGCCTCAGGGATGCAGAAACAGGCCAGCCAGGGCAGGTGGGAAGAGAAGAAAAGCAACACAAAGTGGAGAGAAGCCAGCCATGCATCCTTCCTTCTCGTTTCTGCTGCACAGACAGCCTGGAACACACCCCAGCTGGAGAAGGTAGAGTTGTGATTAATATCATAACTAGATATTCTGGTTTCTTGCATGAAACCATGTTTGCAACTAAGATTGTTACCTAGGAATATAAGTCATGAGAACCGCCCATCTCCTTATAGGAAAGGCAGTGGTGAGGCCCACTGAATGTGCTGACTGAACAGTGGGAAATCATCATAAAAATGGGTTTTAATTTCATTTGCCAGCCATACATCTGCTGTAGGGATTACATGGGAATCTATATTAGCATATAGATGTTGTTGTTGTTGCAGTATTGGAGATTGAACCCATGAACACTCTACATGCTGGCCTTAAACCTATGATTTTCCTGCCTCAGCCTCCCAAGTACTGTGATTGCAGGCATGGGACACCACGCCTGGCTCTAGTTTTGTTTTGTTTGTACTGGGGATTGAATCTAGGGACATTCTACCTCTGAGCTATACTCCCAGCCCTTTTTTTTTTCTTTTCTTTTTTTAACATATTATTTGAAACAAGGTCTTGCTAAGTTGCTAAGGCTGGCCTCAATCCTGGGATCCTCCTTCCCAGCCTCCCAAGTACTGGGATTACAGGTATGTACTACCATACCCAGCATGTTCTTAAAAAGTTTATTGTCAAACAATGTTATTGTTGGACCCTGAAGAAAGGACCATTTCAGCACTCTTAGTTTGTAGCAGGCTTGCCTACACCAGTGCAGAGTTCCTCTTCGGCCCTATGATTTTCCTTTCTGACTCTACATCTCCATTTTGTGTACCCCACTTCCCAAATTACCTTTCTCTGTGTGTGTGTGTCTGTGTGTGTGTGTGTCTGTGTGTGTGTGTCAGTGTGTGTGTGTGTGTGTGTGTGTGTGTGTGTTACTGGGAATTGAACCCAGAGGCACTCTACATGTGAGCTATACCCCCAGCAAAGCAGATTCTTGCTAAGTTGCAAAGGGCCTAGCTAAACTGCAGAGGTTCTCCAACCTGCCATCCTCTTATCTCAGACTCCCAACTACTAGGATTACAGGCATACACCACCACACCTGGGTTTGAATTATCTATTTTACCTGCCATGTCTACGAGTTATTTCTCTCAACTTTGTTAAAAAATCAAAGCCAGAATGTCAGCTGATACAATTTTTTAATCAGACCTTTGGGGATATTTGTTTGCTCAACCATTGAGAATAATAGTTCTCAAATTTTAAGACATAAGAGATCACCCAAGAAACTTGGCAGACCTAAAAGAGTCTATGTTCCATTCTACTTTAACGAGTCTAGACTTCTGTACTCACTATTAGCTTTTCAGGTAATTATGGAACTCCCAATGTTTGAGAACTTTGGGCCTACAATTGCTCAGGGGTGGGCATAGTTTTGGGGACATGGCAGTCATATCAACTGCGTTTAACACCTAAATTCCATCATTTGCTCTACGCAGGCAGCACTACATTGTTCATAAGTCACTGAGAGCACACAGTTAGATTGTGCTGTGGGACAATGACGAGTTGGCCCTGCCCAGTCATTGTGTGCAGAAAGCTGGAGGGACTGCGCCCGCCAAGTCCAACCAGAGGTCTCCTTAGGGCTCGCTTTTCCCTCCTCTGAAAACGTCCTGGTGCTCTTCACGATGCTTGACTTGTTATGGTGATGTAAAGGGGCTTGAGATGGGGTAGAGTAGAATGGAAGGACTTTGGATAATATTGAAATGGGCAGAAAGCATTTAAAAAAATCATATAAACTTGGTCTAATACTGACAGACATTCAGGAGGCAACAAAATATTTAAAGACTCTGTAAACTTGTCTCATTTCTGTCTTCCAAATAGCTTAAGGTATTTAGGGAGATCACAGGTACCCCAGACTAGTAGCATATTACTTAGAAAAACCGTGAATTAATAAGAAAAAAACACTAAGACCCTAAAGGGAAAAGACATAGTAGACACAATAAAAATACAACTATGTAATGAATTACTGTAAAATAATATTTAATTTACCTAATTAATAAAAACATAAAAATCTATTTTTAGCCTATTAAATTTCAAAAATGAAAAAATACCCATGTTAGTGAGAGTGCTATGAAATAAAACCTCTTATAAAATTGCTTATAAATTGACACAAACCAACAAAAGCAAAATTATGTTTGTAATAGTTCATCCTAAACTTTTTATTTTGAAAACATAGAGCTGGGCATGGTGGCATTCACCTGTAATCCCACTACTTTGGAGGCTGAGACAGGAAGATCACAGGTTTGAAGGCAGCTCAGTAACTTAGTAAGACCCTGTTTCAAAATAAATAAATAAATAGGGCTGGAGGTGTAGATTGGAGGTAGAATGCCCATGGGCTCAATCCCCATCACAAATTAAAAAAAAAAAAAGCCTGAACTGCTTTTTATCTATAGTCACAATTCTTAATTATTTTATTATTATTGCTTTTTACACTCATTTAATGTTATTAATACATTTTGTCCCATCACCCCAGATGTGGAATACTTATACAAACTGAAATATGGTATCTAACATATAACATAATATTATATTATTATAATATTAATTCACATAATCATATATTTAAGCTACAAATTATGATTTCCAACCTGGTTTAATATACTTGTGTCAATTTTCTTGAAATATGTACATGCTGGACATAGTGGCACACCCTTGTAATCCCAGTACTTGGGAGGCTGAGACAGAAGGATCTCAGGTTCAAGGACAGCCTCAGCAGTTTAGTGAGGCTCTCAGCAACTTTGTGAGACTGTTTCCAAATTAAAAATAAAATAGGGCTGGGATTATAGCCCAGAGGTAAAAGGCCCCTGGGTTTCATTCCCAGTACCACAAAAGAAAAGAAGGAAAGGAAGAAAGGAAGGAAGGAAAGAAAGAAGGAAGGAAGGAAGCAAGGAAGGAAGGAAGGAAGGGAGGGAGGAAGGAAGAAAGAAAGGAAAACTTGGGACTTAATGGGTTAGTGTTATCATTGATAACCATCTAAGAGTAAGTTATAGGGATCATACCATGGTGCCTTTTTTACCCCTAAATAATTCAGTGTGTATCTCCTAAGAATAAGAATATTCTCTTATGTAGCTACTGTATAAGTATCACATTCAGGAAACACAGCTTTGGTACAGTACCATTACCAAATGCACATATTTGATTGTTTGTATGCAGATTTTTTCTGACTATCCCAATGATCCTTTTTAGCATTTTTTTCCTGATCCAAGAACCATTCCAGGATCCAGGATTTCTAATTGCCTTTAGTTGCCCTGTCTCTTCAGTCTCCTTGAATCTATACCAGTTCCTCAGCTTTTGTGTCTTTTTTTTTTTTTTAATTTTATGATTATAGGGGTTGAACCCAGGGGCATGATACCTCTGAGCTACCCGCCCCCTCAGCCCTATTTTACTTTTGTTTGTTTGTTTATTTATTTATTTAATTTTTGTGGTACTGGAGATGGGGATTTAACCCAGGGGCATTCTACCTCCAAGACACACCTTTTTACGCCTTGTCTTGTCTTTTTCTTTCCTTCTTTCTCTCTCTCTCTTTCTTTCTTTTTTTTCTTTTGTGGTACTAGGAATTGAGCCCCAGGGCATTCTACCTCCGAGCTATACCCCCAGGCCTATTTTTATTCTTTATTTTGAAACAGGGTTTCATTAAGTTGTGGAGGACTTCACTAAGTTGCTGAAGCTGGCTGAGGCCTCATTAAGTTGCTGAGGCTGGATTTGATCTTGTGATCCTCCTGTCTCAGCCTCCCAAGTACTGGAATTACAAGCATATGCCACCATGCCCAGCTGTTTTTGCTTTTTCCAGTGTCTCGCTAGGTTGCTGAGAGTCTCGATCTGTTGCTGAGGCTGTCCTCAGACCTGCAGTCCTCCTTTCTGAGCCTCTCAAGTACTGGGATTATAGGCATGCACTACCATGCCTAGCTTTGTTTTTGGAACAGGGTTTCAGGTTGTTGAGAGTCTCCCTATGTTACTGAGATGGGCCTTGAGCCCACCATCCTCCTGTTTCAGTCTCCCAAGTACTGGGATTACAGGCAATCTGTGTTTTATGACTATGATCTTTTTCAAAAGAATATAAGCAATGGTTTAGTAGAATGTGCTCAACTTAAGTTCCTCTACTATTTCCTCATGATTAGATTAAGGCACTTTTGGCAGGAGTGTACAACTTTTGGCCTAGTTAAGTTCTGCTTCTGGGAATCTGTTATGAGGAAATAATAATAAATGCATAAAAACTATTTCTATGACTTTAAAACCATACAAATGTCAAACAATAACAAAAATCATAATTAACATATTTGGAGACCACACTCCATATCCAGCAGTATGCACTAAGCTTTATGTCCATAATCTCATTTAATTTCCTCAATAAAAAGGCTATGGCAAATTCTGTTTGCTGTCTACACAACTGTTTGTCCCTTTGTTCCTCTTGTTTGGGCAGCTCAAGAGAATATCAGAATAGTTCTGCACCAACCATACTTCTCCATTCCTCTCTCCCAGTGTCCCCTGTAGCTGAGGAGAGGCATCTGGGCTCTTTTTGGTCAGTGAGTATTCCAGGCAGATTTCCTGGAGGACTTCTAGGAAAGGTGGAGCCTCCCAGGGAGGAAGTCTTGGCCTCCTCTGTCTTCCTTTTAGTGAGATGCTGGTGAGTACTGTGGCTGCTCTGAGTCATGGGAGCTATCTTGAAGCCATGAGATCATAAGAATGATGACCATTTTTAGGGTAGGAAGATGAATACAGGGACTTTTGGTGACATGCTGAAAGTTACACATCGAGGAATGAAAAGGTTGGGATGGGAATCCAAGTGATTTGACTACAGAACTCAAACTATCAACAACTACATTATCCAGTCTCCTCCCAAGCAACATCATAACTATATAAATCATTATATATATATCATCAGTAAAAAAATATTAAATACATGATCAGTGGAATTGATCAGCAATCTGTCTCCTCCCCATTGGTCAGCTCAGCCTACTTTCCCCCTTGGGCAGCCCTGATGGGGCTGGATGGCCACCATAGCTCCAGGCTCACATCCTCTCCTGTCATTCTCAGTGGAAGAGAAAGACTCTGTTCCACATGGTTCCAACAGGAGCTCTGGATTTGAGGCTCCCTGATTTTTATTGATGCTCTGACCCAATTAAGGGGGATAAGATGATAGCTCTATGATGAGCCAGGCCTGGGTCGGATATTTCCCTTCAAAGTTTGGGGTAGGAGCAGCACCACCCAACCCATGGTCTAAGATTAGAGAAACCATTATTCCCTGGAAAATGAAGATGCTGCTCCCAGAAGGGGGGAAATGGATGTAGAATTGATAGAGTTGTGAAATCCCAGTTCCTGATACACCCATTTCACTCCTCAGAGCCAGTGGTGACATGCAAAGTTGTACAATAAAAAAGGACACAATAAATCTGTAAAGGCATCAAAATAAAGGTAAATGGTATATAAAGAATATAGTAATATTGACATGGAAAAATAATGTTGAAATAAGTGTAAAATGCAAAATGGAAACTTTCTAGCAATGTGGCTGTAGCAGAAAGATCAACACATTTACTATACCTAGGGTGAAAAGTCTGGAAGAAAATATTCTAGCATACTGACAGGCTCATAATGTGCTTGAAAGTGAGAAGTGGTGGGTCTCATCAGGTTTCTCTCAACATGATGAGACCCATGTTACCAACTTTTAAGAAGTAAAGTCAAGATGAATGAATGAGAAGAACCTGATTCCTTCATACAGACCTGCCTGAGGGGCAGTCTCCAAAAGGAAATTAGTTTTTCCTTAGGAGGATGCAGGTGTAGCCTGGAATGCAAGTGCACCCCTCAATTCGCCCACACGTGGGTTGGAGCCCCCTTTCCCTCTACAGGGACAACAGGAGCTGGGAGGAGAGGAAAGGCCATTTGGTGGATGCCTGGAAAATTGTCTCCACATAAGAAGCAACCAAAGGATGTGAAATTGATTCTTTCTTTGGGGAGAAAAAAGTAGGCTGTTGGGGCAGTGGGTAAATAGAAAGACCTGTGGAAAGACAGGGAGCAACTGGGAGAAAGGACAAGCAGTGACCATAGCCATGTGGGCACGCCAACCAGGGGCTAAAGTACCTGAACCAGAGGACCATCACCTGGCTTTCTGTGCCCCATAGGTGCTCCCCATCTCTATGAGATCTGACTTTTGAAGCACTGACTAAACTATTCTGTAAAGAGCTGTTTATTTCTTCAGTAGCCTCCAGTGCCTATGTGCAGGCCGAGGAAGGAGGTGATGGCAGTGCTGGATCTAGGGAGCATATGTCTGTCACCCTCTGCCCCATCTTACCCCTGGGCATCAGTTGCATCCTCATCCCTGTCTGCCAGATGGCAAGAGGTTTCTGCCAAGAGCCGATGGCCTCAATATGGAAAAAGTGACCACCATCAGGGTTTTCAACAGCCTGTGGGATCGACTCTGAATTCTTTGATGGGACCCTCACACTCAGGTCCTGTCCACCTTTGCAGCCTCATTTTTTACCACTTTGCTTCTAATCCCCTGGATGGACATCGGGTGTCTCCTGTCCCCTTTGCTGTGCATGCAGTGCCCCTTCTGTCTGGAGTATCCCAAATACACTCTTCTCTGCCCAGTGAATTAGTCCTTTAAGACCCAGTTGCGTGCCACTGTGCCAATAAACTCATTCTTGCTCAGGGTCAATCTCTCTGCGGCCACCCTCTCCACTTGGTGAATGTTTGGGGAATAAATACAAAGTACAAGAATGATAACAAGTGATTTTATTAATTCATTAATAAAGTAATTCAAAGTCTTCTAAGTTACAAAACACTTTGGTACGGATATTCCTATAGAATATAGAATATAGCATTGATGTTAGAATATGTCCTAGAGTCCTATATTTAAAAATACTAAAATATATTAACATATATGTAATATAAATAGTATGTGCACATATAACACACTATGATCATTTTTGTTGTGGTGCTGGAGATCAAACCAAGAGCCTCTTGCATGCTAGACAAAGGCTCTACCACTGAGCTATACCCCCAGCTGCACTAAGAAGATTTTTAAAGTTTCTTTCTTTTTCTTTTTCTCTTTCTGGTACTGGAGATTGAACCCAGGAGAGTTCAACATCTGAGCTACACCCCTGGCTCTTTCTATTTTTTTTTTAAACAGTGTCTCTCTAAGTTATCACACTAGCCTCAAACCTTCAGTCCTTCTGTCTCAGCCTCCCGAGTACTGAGATGACAGGCATGCACCACCACATCTGGTCAAGAAAAGTTTCTTAATCTTCATCCTTTTCATGTTGACAGATTTCTCATGACAAAACAAAGAATGAGGTGGAGAATATTAGGAACTCCAAATTCCTAAACTATGTCTAAACTATGGCTGGTGTAAAATATCAGAGCATTAGTCTTTCTGTATCTGTACCTAATTATAAGACAATAACAATACATACTTGCTAGTAATAATCTATGTGCTGGGTTGATTTCACCACTCAAGAAGGAAATACAAATATACTCATAAAAGACACAACTAAAATACCCAAGAGAGTAAAATGCAAGGACCTCACTTCCTTCTAAAAGGCACATGAAACTTGGCCACTCCTGTTTGAGTTCATTTTAACAAGCCTATGTGAATGTCTGCATTCAATACCAAATAAATTATTGATCCATTTATTCAATAAATATCTATTGACCTGGAGATAGACAAGGAACCAAACAAAAATCTCTGTACTCATGGAACTTATGTGACAGAATCATGAAAAATAATAAGTAACCAAATAAATAAAATATGTTGTGTGTCAGATCAGGATAAGGTCTCTGGAGAAAAAGTTGGAAAGGAGTTAGGAAATATCAGGACAAGGGAATGGGGCACTACAATGTTAAATACATGGTCATGGAATGTGCTGTTTAAACAAAACCTGGGGAGAGCTTGAGTGATTTTGGGAAGAGTGAGGAGTTGTGCAAATGGCCACACTCTTCTCAGTCCTCCTGTCCTCCTGGAGCTTGCATTCCACTAGGCTGTGTTCATTGGTGATGACGAAAGTGCTCCTCCAGGTAGAGGTGGAATGTGACAACTTGGTCCAAACATCAAAGAAGGAGAGAGACTGAGGTGTCGTAAGGTGAGGGCAGCAGGAGAGGAATAACATAGCAGTGGAGGCCCCAGGCAAAGAGGAAATTGCCTTCTCTAGGGATGAGGTGGAAACCTGCCCTGCTCTAACAGAAAGATAAGGAATGGAGCTGGCTCCATGATGTGGTCATATCGGCCAGTGAGAGGTCACACTAGAGCCTATGGGAAGCCACGAAATCCAACTGAGCAGGACAGAAACATGATGAAAGACATCTTTTATAAACTTAATTCAGTGTTAGAGTCAGACTAGATTAGAATAAGGAGACTCTATGGCAAGGAAGCCAATTCGAATCTGATTTTTGTTATCTAGACATTAATTGATGGGCCAGAAAGGGAGCAATGAGAACAGTGATGTTTACAAAGGAGTGACATTTATAAAGAATAACTAGCAGGCCATGGAAGATGATTAGATCTGAAGGGCAAAGGGGAGGAAGAAGTAAGAGCTGACATATTCATAAAGTTCAGAGAGAGGCTAGGATATGGTTTCATTCCAAGACTGAGGACTCTGTGACCCAAGGAGGGTGTGACTCACTCAGGATCACACAGCCCAGAGCTGAAGCCACAGCCCAGATTTCCTGCTTTTCCACCACTAGATGACTCCAAAGTTTCAACCTGGGTAACAGGAAAGCAGTGCCACCAACAGAAATGGCTGACTCTAGAGGGACAGCTAGCTTCCAGCTGGGAGGGGAAATGAAGAGCATTAGTTTTCTATTTGTGCAGTTTGAAGATGTTTAAGTGGAAATATTGGAGAGATAGGCAAATAGAAATAGAAATAGAAATGGCTCTTCCTTTACTGTTTGTGACCTCAGATAAGTCACTTAACCTTGCTGGAGCCTCAGTTTCCCCAGTTGCAAAGTTGGGATAATATTATTACTTAGTGGTTGTGAATTAATTAATGTTTTATAAAGCACTGGAACAGTGCCTGATACAACTAAATAAGGTATTACCTTATTTAACTAAATAAGGTAATACCTTATTTAGTTGTTAATAAATAATATTTTATTTAACAACTAAATAATACCTTAGTTGTTAAATGAAATAGGCAAGATATAAAGAAAGATTGGGTTTCTGGGGAAGATAAGAAGGCATGGTTAAAACTAGAATATTTAGGATAATTTATGTATGGTCTATCATACAAGTCAAGGGATGAATTTTATAAAGGTGAAAAACAAAATTAAATGTCATAAATACATAGAAAAAGAGGAAGGCCAAGGGAGGCCATCAGGTGTGGGAGGGAGGCCTCTCAGACCTCACTTTGGACACGAGGGCTGGGTGGAGGGAGGCCCAACTATCGGGACCTGGAGAGGTGATGAAAATGAGGAAGAAAAGGATTTGAATGGCTATTTTTGAAGTTTTCCAGTTATCTGTGAATGGGTCCAAGAACAAAGCAAGTTTGAAAATAGATGTTTGACTAAACTAATGGTTAAACATTCATGGCAATTTTTTAAATTTAGAGTGATTTATGAAGTAGTTGACAGCATAGAGGATAAGAAAGCTAGTCCAACCTTGGTAGTTAGGTACCAAACACTAAGTTGCACTTAGCATGACATGAGGTAAGATGGAATATATTATGATTCTCTTTGCCCATCCAAAATAAGTTTCTGTGACTGCAATTTCTGAAAATTTGACAGGTTCTCTTTACATTTTATTTGTGTTTGTGTGGAAACCAGTATATTTTTGCTCTCTGTAAAAGTATATGTCACAAACATTCAGAAATTCTGAAGGGCTGACTTAGTACAAAGTAGACGGAAGGCCAGGGTGTTAGAAGTTTTCAGTGAATTATTCTCTTGTTCCCAAATTGAAGAAGTATTTACAGAATTATTCTTTTAATATTTTTAATCCAAATGTTTGCTCATAAGTTCCAGTATAATAAACATAAATAGACAGGAGAATCTTGAAAGTCAGAAACAATTTTTTTTTAAAAAAGCTTTCTTTTCTTTCAATCTGTTTTTGTATTCCATGTAATGCTATGCTTATGAACTTTGTCTTATATGCTAAAGGCATTGATATGCAGGGAGAAGTTACCCAACCTGCTCTGAAGACCTATTGAACTAAGACACACAGTGGAAGTCAGAGAAAGAAGGCTAGTGATAAGAGACATCATCCAGTCTGCAGGCATTTTAGTATTACATTGCAAATTAAATCGTATTGGAGTATCACTGTCCAAAAGGAATATAATGTGGGCCACAAATGTGAGCCACATATGTAATTTTATGTTTTCCTTAATGAAGCCACATTTTACAAAGGGAAAGCAAACAGATGAAATTAATTTTAATATGTTTTATTTACTTGATACAATATATCCAAAGTATCACTTTAACATGCAATCAGCACAGAAGTCATTAACAAGATATTTTTATTATTTTTTCGTACTAGCTTCAGAATCTAGTATGTACTTATTTTCCAGCCCATTTTAATTCATACTAACCTTATATATATATTTTTTAAATCTAAGGGCGCTCTACAATTGAGCTACATCCCCAACCCTTTTTATTTTTAATTTTTAAATTTTGAGACAGGGTCTCTCTAAGTTGCTCAGCTGGCTTCCAACCTGCAATCTTCCTGTCTCATTGTCCCAAGTACTGGGACTACAAGCATGGGCAAACACCCAGGCTCAGACTAACCAGAATTTCAGGTGGTCCATAGGTACATGTGGTTTGTGCTTCCTGTACCTGGACAGTGCAGCTTGGAACCAAAATATATTGTTTTAGTATTTTTCAAGGGCAAGCTGACAGACACTACATACAGAGTGACCTAGTATAGTGTAAGTTAGAGTAAGCCCACAACTTGGAATAAGCAGAGGCTTTTCCTTCGGGTCAGTATTAGGACTTCTCTGATTTTTTTTTTTTTTTTAAGTACTGGGGATTGAACCCAGGGGCATTCTACCTCCAAGCTACACCCCCAGCCCTATTTTTTATTGTTTATTTTGAAACAGGGTCTCACTAAGTTGCTGAGGGCCTCAATAAGTAGCGGCGGCTGGCTGCGAACCTGAATCCTCAAGTACTGGGATTACAAGCGTGCACCACCACACCCCTCTTGACTTCTCTGATTTCTTTCTTGAGTTGGGGCTGGGTTTCTTAGAAGGTATCTCAGTCTGAAACTGAAATAAACCTGCCTGCAGGATCATCTTGAATTTTGTGTATACTGCTTCCCCAGAGAAAAATATTTATCCCAACGTGTAAAAACTATTTTTGTATAACTCATAACATTTACTTCTTTAATGGAACCATTATTTTCATTTAAAGTGCCCCAGAGAAACTGGGCATGATGTCACACCCCGGCAATCCCAGTACTTGAGAGGCTAAAACAGGAGGATAGCAGGCTCCAGCACAGCCTCAGCAACCTAGCAAGACCTTGTTTCAAGACAAATAATAAAAAAAGATTGGGGGTGTAACTCGGAGGTAGAACACCTTCGGGTTCAATTCCTTGTATCACTAGCGTGCACATGCACACACACCACACACGTAATAATAATAAAAATAAAATAAAGTGCCTCAGGAAGAATGATGAACCTCGGTTTGCTAAAGCTGATTAGTGTCCTAAGAGATTTGCCAGCATTTTCTTTCTTTTTTTTTTTTTTTAACTGCCTTCTCCCAGGAACGGTGTCAGCCCTTAATAAGGTCTATTCTGCGGAATCCTAGGGCTGGTTTCCCGACGTCGCCAACTTCGCGCAGCGGGCGGAAGGCTCGGCTCCCCCCGCCTGCCCACATTCCCTGGCAGCTCCGCAGCTCCGGGCAGATGGAGTTTCCGGCCGGCGCTCGCGGTCGCGGGGTCATCCGCCCACGGTCCTCTGCCGGAGCCAGGCCCGCGGAGGAGCGCGCGGTCCGCCCGAGTGCCCCGAGGGCCGTTCCGCGGCGTCCACACCCCGGCGGCCGGGCCGGGCCGGCGAGCTGTTGCGCGGGCGGCGGTGGCTGGGCTGGCGGCCGCAGCCCCAGGGTTGGCCCTCCCCCCGGGCAGGCGACAGCGCGCTTAGGTGGAAATGCGGAAGTTTCCCTGGCGCAGTGACAGATGAGGCTCGCGCCCGGCTCGGCATGCGCTGCAACAGCTCAGCGGCGCGCCGGGTCCCCACTCTCCGCTCCCGGTGACTCTAGAAGCCGCGGAGCCCCCCACCGGCCATGGCCACGCTGCCCAGCGCCGAGCGCCGCGCTTTTGCGCTCAAGATCAACAGGTAAGACGCGCCGCGCTGCCGAGGGACGGCGACCGTCACGCCCCAGCCAGCTCAGCGCTACTTCTTTCCTCCCCAAAGGAAGGAAAGCCCCTGCGAGTCGCTGGCGGGGCGCGGTCCCTGGGGCTGTTGCGCGCAAGGACCCCTGCTCTGGGCTCAGTCACGTCCTTTCCTAGAATCTCAGTCCTCGGGTTGTCCTCGGCCACCTGTGTCCCTTCGCTGGGCAACTTCTTGCGCCACCTCCCCGACCCGACTCGCCTGCGCCACCCTTGGGGTTTAGACAGGTGGCTGGCCTGGAAAATGTGATGAGCGCAGTCAGCCGGGTTGGGTACGCCACGGAGCTGCTAATAATTCCTCCTTTCTTTCAGGCAATTCTGAGCCTGGAAAACAAGCAAAGTGGCTAAAGTGAGACTTTTGCTTTGAGGCAGCGGCCTCAGACTTCTGCTGACCTAAGTAGGGCTCTTTCCGTCTCGCTTTATTTCAGAAAAAAAAAAAAAGTTTGACACCTGATGGCATCACTATTTTAATTCTCTGTTCCAAAGGAGCCATGAAGTGGAAAAAGTAATTTTTAAAAATTATTGATTTAAGTAAACAAAAAGGAATGGCCCGTAGCTGACATTTTTAGATTGATAGCACTCCAGCAAAGAAAGAAGGACTCAGGGATCTAACCCGCCCTCTAATTCTTAATCAAAATCGCACAAACTGACTCTCAAGCACTTTCACTGCTAGAAGTCTCCAGCAGAGGTGCTTTAATGGAAGTTTTTCCTCCACTGAAAATTGCTGACAAGCATTGGAGGGGCATTTTTGCCTGTCCTGAGAAATCTAGACTGTCTGGTTAAAAAATAATATGAAACTCGTCCTGAAGGATCAACGTCTACTGCCCTCCCAGCTCTAGAACTTTTTTCAGTCTTCTTTGAGTTGAGCCTGTGAGAGGCTGGCTCCATAGTAAATCGTGTTTGTGCTACTAGTGTGTGAAGTTCGAGCCACCAGGAATTAGAAGCCCAGAATAAAGAGGCGGTAAGGACTTCCAGACGGCATATTGAGCTTTATTGGAGATTTTATTTCCACTTGCTGTGTAGCTTTGAGCAAACCATTTATCTTACCTTATTATTTTTTCATCTGTAAAATGAGTTTAATTATTAATGCGGACTGTATATTAATGCTGAAGGACAAAAGGCATTAGTCTAAAGGCATAAATTTTATCAGGAATCTTCTTGCAGTAATTTTTTTTTTCTTCTGAATTAGGCTTCATGGCTCTTGGGTGCCAGGAGGGACAATTCATTTAGGGGACTAGGGGAATCAAAGTAGAGTTGCTGATGGGTGTACAACTTGCTGCAGCTGCTTCTCTATACCTCGTTCCTATGGATTTTAGGTCAGGAAGTATGACTTGGGCAGGAAGATGTTAGAGACTGTGAGGTCAGGTGGAGTTGATCTGGGGTCAGCGACCAGGACCTAGACAGGACCCAGGTAGCTGTGGGGTTGATATAACCCAAGGGTTAAGAATAAAGGCACTGGCTGGAATCAGATCTGCCTGCAAATGGGCTGTCTGCTGCAAACTGTGTGACATTGGGCATGTTACTTAACCTCTCTAAATTTTGATTTCTTTCTATGCCGAATGCAGACAATCACAGTACCTGCCTCTTATGACTGTTTGGAGGATTAAGTGAAATAATAGGTACAAAATGTTTACAGTGCCTAGCTCAGAATAAATATGAAGACCCCGGGCATGGTGGCGCATGCTTGTAATCCCAGCATTTGGGAGGCGGAGACCGGAGGATCCAGGTTCCAGGCCAGCCTCAGCTACCTAGTGAGGCACTCCGCAACTTAGTGAGACCCGATTTCAAAATAAAGAATTAAAAAATAGGGCTGGAGGTGTAGCTTGAAGATAGAATGCCCCTGGGTTCAATCTCCAGTACTGCAAAAAACAAAACAAAACAAAAAAAGAATAAATATGAAGTAAATGCTAGCTATCACTGTCAGTATTACCATTGGTTTCATTATCTCTAGTATCATCATTTTTTTTTTTTTCTCGGTACTGGGGATTGAACTCAGGGGCATTTTACCTCCGAGCTACACCCCCAGCCCTATTTTGTATTCTTTATTTTGAAACCGAGTCTCACTAAGTTGCGGAGTACCTCACTAGGTAGCTGAGGCTGGCTGCGAACCCAAATCCTCTGGTTTCAGCCTCCTGAATGCTGGGATTACAAGCGTGCGCCACCACGCCCGGCTAGTATCATCATTTTTTGAGAGCCTAAGAGGAACAGTAGGAAGGAAAGCTGAAGTTGGAGTATTTTTTCAAGGAGAGACCCGTTTGAGCTTGGTGGGAAATGCCTGGGGCAACTGGAGTTTTCTTGTGGGTACTCTTCTCCCTCATATGCCTTTCATCTTTGGGCTGACAACCCCAAACACACTCAGTGGGACAGAATATGTACTGGCATCTGACCCAGGAAGAATTCACTCAAGTTAAGTCAAATATAAAGTGTTCCCTAATCCTCAGGCAAGAATTTCTATTCTTAGAGTTATTTTTTTCTGTTTTGGGTATTGGATTAGAATTATACTAAGGAGCTTGGCATAAATTATTGTTCAAAGAAGAGGATCAATAATCCATTCATCTGTAGTTGGACATCTTGGCTGCTTCCATAGTTTGGCTATTGTGAATTGAGCTGCTATAAACATAGATACACATGCATCGTTCTGATAATTTGGTTTCCATTCTGGTGGGTATATACCCAGTAGCGGTATTGCTGGGTCATATGGTAGCTTCATTCCCAATCGTCTGAGGATTCTCCATACTGTCTTCCACAGTTTACAAAACTATGGGATATGTACACAATGGAATTTTACTCAGCCATAAAGAAGAATAAAATCATGTTCTTTGCAGGGAAATGGATGCAACTGGAAAACATTATGTTAAGTGAGATTAGTCAGTCACAAAGAATTAAGAAGCATATGTTCTCCCTAATATGTGGATGCTAGGGAGGGGATGTGGCATAAGAGGGTCTC
>PVLC010025481.1:12852-23676 GCA_004027655.1 Graphiurus murinus | reverse complement strand
AAATATGAAGTGCAGCCGTGCATGGTGGTGCAGGCCTGTAATCCCAGTACTCGGGAGGATGAGGCAGAAGAGTCACAGGTCCGAGGCCAGCTGCAGCAATTTAAGGAGATCCTTAGCAACATCGAGAGACCTTGTTTCAAAAAACAAAACAAAAAAATTATATAAGGGCTGGGAGTGTAGCTCAGAGGTAGAATGCCTCTGGGTTCAATCCTTAGTACCACAAATAAATAAAGTGCATAAAACAGTGCATATAAGAACTCAATAGATGTTTGTTTGTTTTTAATGGGGATCTGGGCAGCTTGAGTAGTGAAAGCAGAGGAGAGACAGGTAGGAGACAAAGCCAGTGAGGGAGACAGGAGCTGGAGTACAGCGACTATATTAAGTCATTCGGACTTTACTTAAAGTTCATTGGGAAACCACTGGAGGGTTTTAAGCAGAAAGCATGATCTGATTTAAAAATTTTAAAGATCACTCTGGCTGTTCTGTGGAAAATGGATTGTAGGGATTTTCCTTTTCTCCAAAAGGTCGAGTGTTATCAGAGGGAGCAGATGTGCTTGTTGGAAGTGGGGAGCCGACTTCTCTGACCTGCTCCTAGGAGCATAGCGTTCCTCCATTGAATCAACAGACAGGTCCTCAGCACTGTCCTGTCACCAGGGGCTGCAGTGGATGCTGGGGATGCAGAGACAAACAAGACACAGGCCTGTGGGAGCAGTTGGCATGGCACAGGAGAGGGGCCCTTTACGTGACAGCTCCGCTTGTTTTATCTTTTTGTGGTATATCCTGCTCCTGCACTCTGGAGCATGTAGTAATGGATGAACTGGAGTCAGATATCATTGACTGTAGTACAAGGTGACAAACAGTAATAGGAACCAGCCAGGAAAACGTAGCAAGACCCTGTCTCAAAAGAGAAACTTGTCCTGTTACTTCCCCTCAATTAAAAACTGGAGGAATGCTAAATAAATTGAATCTAAGCTGAGCATGGTGGTGCACACTTGTAATCCCAGTACTTGGGAGCCTGAGATGGGAGGATCTGGGTTCCCAGCCAGCCTCAGCTACTTAGTAAGGCCCTCCGAAACTTAGCAAGACCCTGTTTCAAAATAAAGAATAAAAAATAGGACTGGGACTGCAGCTCAGAGGTAGAATGCCCCTGGGTTCAACCCCCCATACTGCAATAAATAAATAAATAAATAAATAAATTGAATCTAGTTGGGCTTTTAGAGAGAAAATTTCTCCTACACATTAAAAGATATCCATTCTCAAGTCAGGGGTGGTGGCACATGCTTGTAATCCCAGCATTTGGGAGGCTGAATCCAGAGGATCCGGGTTCGCGGCCAGCCTCAGCTACTTAGTGAGACCCTCCACAACTTAGTGAGACCCTGTTTCAAAACAAAGAATAAAACATAGGTCTGGGGGTGTAGCTCGAAGGTAGAATGCCCCTAGGTTCAATCCCCAGTACCGAAAAAAAAAAAAGATATCCATTCTCCAATCCGCAGCACCACACACTCACAGGATGTCAGTGCTGTCTGTACTCATTCCTTTCCTTACAATATGCCATAATCTTGGGCTGTGATGTAGCTCAGTGGTAAAGCACTTGCCTTGCATGTGCAATGATGCCCTGAGTTTAATCACCAGTAATAAAATAGAAAAAAGACAAAAAAAAAATTCCCCCTCAAATGCCATATTCTAGTTGGAGAGGCAGCCAATGCTTTAGAAAGATTTCACTGCACATGCTCTGGAAACATATAACAAGACCTGGGTGTGGTGGTGCATGGCAGTAATCCTAGTACTTGGAAGGCTGAGACAGGAGAACCACAGATTTGAGGCCAGCCTCAGTAATTTAGCAAGGCCCTCAGAAACTTAGTGAGATCCTGTTTCAAAAATAGAAAATGGAGCCAGGCATGGTGGCGCACGCTTGTAATCCCAGCATTCGGGAGGCTGAGACCGGAGGATCCGGGTTCGAGGCCAGCCTCAGCTACCTAGTGAGGCACTCCACAACTTAGTGAGACTTTGTCTCAAAATAAAGAATAAAAATAGGGCTGGGGGTGTAGCTTGGAAGTAGAATGCCCCTGAGTTCAATCTCCAGTACCGCAAAAAAAAAAAAAAATAAATAAATAGAAAATGGGCTGGGGGTATATCTCCAAGGTAGAATGCCTTGGGTATAAACCCCAATATTGAAGGAGGAGGAGGAAAAGGAGGAGAAAGAAGAAGAACATGTAGAGCAGGGCACCTGACCTTCTTCTTGGTCAGACACAGCTTCCTTGAGGAATTAAAATTTCTTGAGATTTAAGTAGAAGACAGGGGGACATGAATAATAAAAGAGCCAAGGTGAACTAGCTGTTTTAAAGTCCCTGAAGTGTGAAGGGATGGGAGGGATCAAATGTTCAGGGGTCTTAGAGACACTGCCAATAGCTGGAGTGTGGAGCTGGAAGCAGAGAAACCCAGATGAGACTGGAGAAGTAGGCACTGATGAAACAAGACACAGCTTTGCTGGGTAAGTCGGCTTCAGTCAGGAATCTTTTGGTTGAAAGTCACAACAAATCGACTTAAGAAAAAAAAGGGGTCTTTATTGGTTCAGCAGCTTAAAGTGCAGGGCTTTCAAGATCAAAGATGGCATTGAGTTTTGACACCTCTTTCATCTTTGCTCTCCTTTGTGTTGGCTTCATTTTCTGTCCCTGTGAAATGGTTGCCTGATCTCACCAGTCTCACAGAAGACAACCACTGGACTAAAAGCCAAAGGGGTGGAAGGATCATTGATGCCAGCTGTTAATCTTTCCACTCTTTAAGACTTTTCAAGGTTACCTACTTTCTCTTCCTCCCTTCTTTCTTTCTTTTTTTTTTTTTTCATACTGGGGATTGAACCCAGAGGCATTCAGTGGAAGGATCATTGATACCGGCTGTTTATCTTTCCACTCTTTTAAAGACTTTTCAAGGTTACCTTCCTTTCCTTCCTCTTCTTTCCTTCTTTCCTTCCTTCCTTCCTTCCTTCCTTCCTTCCTTCCTTCCTTCCTTCCTTCCTTCCTGCCTGCGGCCATTCTACCTCCAATCTATACCCCCAGTCCTTTTTATTTTGAAACAAGATCTCTCTAGGTTGCTGAGAGTCCCTCTAAATTGCCAAGACTGGCCTCCTAAGTACTGGTATTACAGGCTTATGCCACAGCACCTGGCTGAAGGGTTACCTTCTTTTCAGGTGAAGTGTAGACCTCCCCACTTAGAGATTCCCTGTGGAAAGGCAGGCGCTGGCCTTTTAGGGGGGGTTAGGGAGGTAGAGAAAGGCACAGGTGAGGGGGCTCTGCATTTTCTCTGGGGCACCTTCAGCCTTCCCGGGGAGCAGGGTCATTGGTTTAGGTAAGACAGAAAAGGAGGACAGGAACCCCAGAAACTCCTCCCGACTCCCGCCCTCTCATTTTGGCTCTCTGCTCCCCACCCCCACCCGGTACTAAAAGGGCCTTGACCTACTTCTCTGACTCCAGCTGCTTCTTCCCACCAGCCCTTCTCAACCCTCTCTAGGTCCTGCCCTAACTTTGGGGCCTCAGAACTCCTCCACGGTGCCCTGAATAGCCCTTCTTTCACCTCAAGCACACCCCTCCTACGCAGGACCAGTGAAAGACGACACCACCCTGGAACCCCCTTTTTTTATTCTGGGATCTGGCGCTTCCGCCTCCGGGGCGGAGACTCCTCCCCTTCACAATCCCAATTGTATTCCCTGGAAGAGCAGCCGGAAGAGCCTCCGCCTGCTCACACCAGGATAGGAGAGAAACTCGTTCCTCCTCACAGCAGGATCCACTGCAGCCCTAGAAGCCGCCAGCAGTGCTCGGCCTGGTTGCGCACGGCTCGGGCGCGGCTTCAGCACCACGGACAGCGCCCCGCCCGTGGCCCCGCCGCTGGCCGCGCGCCCCAGCTGGTGCAGGCGAGGGAGCAAGCTATGCCCGCGGCATGGCCCGGTGCTCCAGCCCCATGGCGCTACTCCTCAGCCTTGGCCTTCTTGGGCTATGCTCTGGTAAGAATGGGCGCCGGCCAGGTCCCCCTAATCCAGCCAAGGGCCCGAAACGCTGCTCTCTGTCACGCCCCTGCCAGGCCGGAGGGTGGAAGGGAGGGATTCCCCGGAGGTGGAGAAGCCAGCAGAGGGTGAGGGGAGAGACCCCCCCCCCCACCCCGGAACTGCAGGGAGCACACGGAAGACTGAACTGGGAGTAGGACCTGCCCAAAGGAGTAGGGGATGCAAGGAAGAGATGGAAACCTGGCCAGTGGTGGTGGGGAGGGTGCTAGGCACAGAGAGGAAAGAAAAGAGGGAGGGACACCCCCTCCCCCAGTTTCCTGGGATGGAAAAAGGCTGATTTTGACAGCGGCTGAAATACCATTTGACTTTTTGTGAAGCATTATCTCTTGGCTACCCATCATCCCCCCATTGGACTCCTGATTTGGGTCACCCCCAGGGGGCAAGGCAGAAATGGGAAGAGAGTGACTTCTCAGTGCTCATGTAGAATCAGGCAGGAAAGTTGGAAGGGAAGAAATGGCCAGACTAAGGAGTGGGAAGAAGCCCTCTGAGGGGCTGCAGAGGGGTGTGTCTGTCCAGTTACAGAAGGGGATGGTGTGTGTGTGTGTGTGTGTGTGTGTGTGTGTGTGTGTGTACACAGGATGAACAACCCAATGAGCTTTCTATCCTGCATGGACTCCTGTATGTATAGAGCTTGGGACTAAATAGATGTCTTGACTCACGGCAAGGAGGCAGCCCAGAGCCAGTGTGGGAGGGGTGGCATCATGGCCACAGTCAGATGTGGAGGTGCTTCATGTTATTTGCATACATGGATGGAAACTAACAATAAAGGGTATGTGGTAGCACACATAACTGTTCCCCTTTCACTGGTGGTGTGCATCTGTAGTTCATCTACTGGGGAGGCTGAGAAAGGAGGATCACAGGGTAAAGGCCAGCTTCAGTAGCTTAGCAAGACCCTCAGTAACTTAGCAAGACCTTGTTTCAAAATAAAAATAAGCTGGGCATGGTAGTGCATACTTGTAATCCTAGCACTTGGGAGGCTGAGACAGGAGGATTGCAGGTTTGCGGCAAGCCTCAGCTACTTAGTGAGGCTCTCCATAACTTAGTGAGACCCTGTTTAAAAATTAGGAATAAAAAATAGGACTGAGGGTGTAGCTCAGAGGTAGAGTGCCCCCCTGGGCTCAATTCCCAGTACAAAAAATAAATAGATAGATAGATAGATAGATAAATGTATGTCCCGTGAGTCATAGCTATTTGCTGGGGAAGCCATGGAAGCAGAATTATCAAGCCTTTGAAACCACTTTCTGAGACCTTGAGGGAAGAGCGGGTCTCTATTAATCTTTGATGGGCAGGTTCTTAGTGTGGGGCTGTCCAGGCTCCTTGGTCAGTGGCCTCAGTGAGGGCCTTAATCTGGAGCATCTGTGGGATAACCTAAACTTTTTTTTTTTTTCAGTACTGGGGATGGAACCCAGGGGCATTCTACCTCCAAGCTACACTCCCAGCCCTATTTTTTTATTCTTTATTTTGAAACAGGGTCTCACTAAATTGTGGAGAGCCTCATAAGTAGCTGAGGCTGGCCACAAACCTGCCATACTCCTGTCTCAGCCTCCCAAGTACTGGGATTACAAGTGTGCACCACCACGCCCAGCTTAACCTAAACATTTTGCAGTATTCCTAGGGATGGGGCAGTGGGAAGCTACAGCCTCCAGCTTGTGCCTAATGAATTATCCCACTTACCTGGGGAGGGTGGGATCTTTCATGAGGCCTTCGTTCTACCCACTTCCTGCCTCCACTGTGCCCAGGGGTGTGGGGTACAGACACAGAGGAGCGGCTGGTGGAGCATCTCCTGGACCCCTCTCGCTACAACAAGCTTATCCGCCCAGCCACCAACGGCTCTGAACTGGTGACAGTACAGCTCATGGTGTCACTGGCCCAGCTCATCAGTGTGGTGAGTGGGGGGTACCAAACTCTCTGTCCAGCAACTGAAGTCAGCCCAGCCAGAACACATTAACTTTTATGTTTATCCTCTGGTGTGTCCAATGTGGGAGGGACCAGGGATGGTGGCAGGAGGCCTGCAGGCTGGGGGACTTCCTGGCAGCTTCTCTGTTTTCTGCAGCACGAGCGGGAGCAGATCATGACCACCAATGTCTGGCTGACCCAGGTTAGTGCTCTTCCCACCCTCACTCTTGGCTTTCAACCACCTTTTTTTCCCCCTTTTTCTCCTCCTTCCACATACTTTTCTCTTGCAATCTCCTCGTAAGAGGCAGAAAGCCAGGCTTGGTGGTACTCACCTGTAATCCTAGTACTTGAGAGGGTGAGACAGGAGGATTACAGGTTCAAGGCCAGCCTCAGCAACTTAGTGAAGCCCTCAGCAACCTAGTGAGATCTTGTCTCAAATTAAAAAGATAAAAAGAGCTGGGGGTGTAGCTCAGAGGTAGAATGCCCTTGGGTTCAATCCAGGTGGGAGAGAGAGAGAGGGGAAGAGGCAGAAAGGTATAGACTTTGGAGCTCTAAATAACTGGATTTGAATCTTGCTTTGGCCACTCACCAACTCTGTGGTTTTAAACTATCCAAGATTCACTTTCTCATTTGTAAAATATAGATCGTAATATGTTGGTGTAGTTGCACAGTTAAATGAGCAGGTAACATATGAGCCGCGCAGAGATAGCACTATGTGTGGGAGGCTGGCTTTTATTTGGGGGAGGGCACTGGGGATGGAACCCAGGGGCATTCTACCTCTGAGCTGTACCCCCAGACCTTTTTATACTTAGAAACAGGGTCTAAGTTGCTGAGAATCTTGCTAAGTTTCCAAGGCTGGCTTCGAACCAGCAATGCTCCCAAGTTTGCTAAATACTGGGATTACAAGTGTGTGCCACCGTGCCTGGTGAAGGCTGACTTTTAAAAGTTTTCTGAAGCCATCTGGGTCCCTCTTGTCCTTTTCCTTGACCTTGGGCCCCTCAGGGGGCAGAGGTTGGTGTTGCCTCCTGGATCCCTTTCCTAGGAGTGGGAAGACTATCGCCTCACCTGGAAGCCCGAGGAGTTTGACAATATGAAGAAAGTTCGACTCCCTTCCAAACACATCTGGCTCCCAGATGTGGTCCTGTACAACAAGTAGGTGACTCTGGAGTCATGGGAAGGTTGGGGGAGCTCATGGGAGTGCTCAGGGAGGGAAGAAGTCAGGGGAAAAGAAGAAAGAGAAGGGGTTTTTCAATGCCAGATATGCAGACAGGCGCGATCCAGGCAGATGGACCAGAGCAGTGAGGTATACTGTGGACGGCAGGGTGAGTTGGGCCGTGACCAGCCCCTTTCCAGCCAGTTAGGACTGCCAGTATTTGGAGCTGAGGTGGGTGGGGATATAAACAATACTTAACAGCTCCAGTGCCTAAACTGATCCAAGAATAGGCTTTCCCGGAGGTCTGAACAGGTCCCAGAATTTCCTCCAGGTTCTGTCCTGTCCCTGCAATGATCCTGCTTGCCTCAAAGGTACAAAACCATTTCCCTCAGCTGACCAAGCTTTCCACCCACCTGACCTGCCCCCCTCAGTTGCCTGGGGATCCTCACTTTGGCCTGTCCCCTCCCTGCATCCACCTGAGGGGCCACACAGACCTCCTGACCAGGACACCTATTCCCCCCACCAACCCACCATATCCGCTTCTCTGCTCAATTACCGCTCCCCTCTCTGTACTCCTGGAGTGTACTCTCAGGCCTGGGTCACCTCTACTCTCAAGCAGGGGCGCTGATGGGTGGGCCCGAGGGATGCCGAGGCCCGGGCTGACTGTGCCCATCCCTTGGCAGCGCTGATGGCATGTACGAGGTGTCCTTCTATTCCAACGCGGTGGTCTCCTACGACGGCAGCATCTTCTGGCTGCCGCCTGCCATCTACAAGAGCGCGTGCAAGATCGAAGTGAAGCACTTCCCGTTCGACCAGCAGAACTGCACCATGAAGTTCCGCTCGTGGACCTACGACCGCACCGAGATCGACTTGGTGCTCAAGAGTGACGTGGCCAGCCTGGACGACTTCACCCCCAGCGGGGAGTGGGACATTGTGGCGCTGCCGGGCCGGCGCAATGAGAACCCGGACGACTCCACCTACGTGGACATCACCTACGACTTCATCATCCGCCGCAAGCCGCTCTTCTACACCATCAACCTCATCATCCCCTGCGTGCTCATCACCTCACTGGCCATCCTCGTCTTCTACCTGCCCTCGGACTGCGGCGAGAAGATGACACTGTGCATCTCGGTCCTGCTGGCGCTCACGGTTTTCCTGCTGCTCATCTCCAAGATCGTGCCCCCCACCTCCCTGGACGTGCCGCTCGTGGGCAAGTACCTCATGTTCACCATGGTGCTCGTCACCTTCTCCATCGTCACCAGCGTGTGCGTGCTTAACGTGCACCACCGCTCGCCCACCACGCACACCATGGCGCCCTGGGTCAAAGTCGTCTTCCTGGAGAAGCTGCCCACGCTGCTGTTCATGCAGCAGCCGCGCCACCACTGCGCCCGACAGCGCCTGCGCCTGCGGCGGCGCCAGCGTGAGCGAGAGGGGGGCGGCGCCCTCTTCTTCCGAGAAGCCCCCGGGGCCGACTCCTGCACCTGCTTTGTCAACCGTGCATCTGTCCACGGTTTGGCCGGGGCCTTCGGGGCTGAGCCAGGGGTGCAGGGGGCGGGCCCCGGGCGCTCCGGGGGGCCGTGTGGCTGTGGCCTCCGGGAGGCTGTGGATGGCGTGCGCTTCATAGCAGATCACATGCGGAGCGAGGATGACGACCAGAGCGTGAGTGCAGGGGCGGCAACATGGTTGTGAAATACCTACTGTGGGAGTGGGAGCGCCCCGGTACCTGGAGAGCAGTGCGGCACTGGATGCTAAGGGAGTGGCAAGGGGGGTTAGGAGTCCAGCCTGTGCCGAGCGCCTTGGGCGCCTGCTTGAGTTCTTCTGGGTTGCCTTCCCGGAGGCCCTGGGGTCTGAACTGGAGTCCCTACATGATGACCTTGCAGCATCCTGAGATCTAGCTTCCAGGACGAAATGCCTGGGCTGGGGCATCTTTCGTGCTGAGCGGTCTGGGATGGGAAAGGGCCTCTCTTGGTTTGCAGCCAGCCTGTAGCTGTCCACAACAGCTCGCATTACCACGTCCAAGTTGTTACTCTGCAGCTCTTAGCACAAATAGAGATAAGTCCTTTGTGTGCCACTTGGGGGCCAAAAAGGAGGACAGTAGGGATGTGTGAGTGGCGGGGGTGAGCGGGCAGGGTTAAGAGGTCCCATGAGCCTGCTCCCCGCGAGAAAGTAGAGTCCCCAATCGATATTTTTTTTCTGCTCTTCTGGGTCCTGGGGAAAGTCTTGTGAAATATTTATGGGGTGGTGGAAGTGAGGGCTCCCTGGCTCCATCTCGTCTGCCTTTCTGCACACTAGGCTTTTGGCTGTTGCTGCAGTGGCTCCTCAGAAGGGTGCTCCATGAGACTGGGCCAGGAGTTGGGGAGAGGTACGATGGGCTCACATCCCCCCACTTTGGGCAGCAGCTGGCCTGTCCTGTCCGTCTCCAAGTACCTGGCTGGTTCCAGGCCAAGGCTCAGCTGTTGCCATGGTGACTGCCCAGGTTCCTCTGGGACTCTGCCATTCCTGGTGGGGGATGAGAAAGGGCGGGGATAGGGGCACTTCAGAGGTCTATTCTCCTGGATGGCAGGGAATTGGGTTGGAGCTAAAGATGGACCAAGGAGCATCTTACTGTCTATGTGGATAAAGAGGGGGCTGAGAGAGGAGATGGGAAGGGAGCCTGACAGCCAGCTGGGGCCGATGGGAGGGGCTGGTGTGGGGAGCAGCTGCTGCGTCACACCTCCGCCCTCCTGCTGAGTCCCTCCAATTGTGCATTTACCCGGCTGGGTGCTGGAGAGGAAGTGACCTACTTGGATCTCATAGGCATCTTGAACTCCACATGTCCAAAACTGAGTGCTTGATTTACATCCCCACCACCAGCTTTCCGTTTCTCCATCTTTTAGCAAATGGCATCCCTGTTCTCTCAGTGGTCCAGACCAAAAACCTGAACTAACTCCCCTCTTAGCCCCCCACCATCCAAGTCATCAAAAGTCCTGTCCTGTGAGCACTGCCTCTGAAATAATTCTTGGCTTCATCTTCTCCTCACCAGTTCCATGATAACACTCTGATTCTAGACCATCATCAGCTCTTGCCTAGACCAGGGAAGAATCTCCTAATGGTCTCCCTGATTCAGTTCCTATGCTACTGCATGCAAATGGGTGCTGTCTCTCCTCCCTCCTGTCTTTTTCCCCCTTGCTCAAATCACTGGATAATCTACTTAACTATCTTAAGCAAGCCAAGCTCTTTCTTACCTCAGGATCTTTGCATGTATAGGTCCCTCTGCCTGGAATACCTTTTTTCCTTTCTTTTTTTTTTTTTTTTTTGTGGTACTGAGGATTGAACCCAGAGATATTCTACCTTTGAACTATACCCCCAGCCCTATTTTATTCTTTATTTTAAAATAGGGTCTCACTTAGTTGCAGAGGGCCTCACAAGTTGCTAAGGCTGGACATGAACCTGCAATCCTCCTGTCTCAGCCTCCCAAATACTGGAATTATAAGCATGTGTCACCATGCCTGGTTCTTTTTTTCTTTTAAAAATTATCATTACGCCGGGCGTGGTGGCGCACGCTTGTAATCCCAGCATTCGGGAGGCTGAGACCGGAGGATCCGGGTTCGCGGCCAGCCTCAGCTACCTAGTGAGGCACTCCGCAACTTAGTGAGACCCGGTTTCGAAATAAAGAGTAAAAAATAGGGCTGGGGGTGTAGCTCGAAGGTAGAATGCCCCTGAGTTCAATCCCCAGTAC
>PVLC010025481.1:0-12752 GCA_004027655.1 Graphiurus murinus | reverse complement strand
AATGTCCTGGACCTGTAATTCTAGCGCTTGGGAGGCTGACACAGGAGAATCGCAGGTATGCAGCCAGACTCAGCAACTTAGTGAGACCCTCAGCAATTTTTTTTTTTTTTGTGGTACTGGGGATTGAACTCAGGGGCATTCTACCTCCAAGCTACACCCCCAGCCCTATTTTTTTATTCTTTATTTTGAAACCGAGTCTCACTAAGTTGCAGAGTGCCTCCCTAGGTAGCTGAGGCTGGCCGCGAACCCGGATCCTCTGGTCTCAGCCTCCTGAATGCTGGGATTACAAGCGTGTGCCACCACGCCCGGCTGCCCTCAGCAATTTAACAATACCTTGTTTCAAAATAAAAAGGGCTGGGGTGTCTCTCGGAGGTAGAATGTCCCTGGACTCAATCCTCAGTACCAAAAAAATACTTTTACTGTTAGTAATTTTTGCTCTCTATTTGAGAGTAAATTGTAGACATTAGGACCCTTTATCCCAAATACTTTATACACTGTTATGCATAACTCAGGCTCCATGGTAGAGCAGTGTTTAACATATGTGAGGCCCTGGGTTCAGTTCCCAGTACTACAAATGAATAAGTGAACAATCAAAAAACTCAAACAACAATGATAATCCCAGGTTCAACAATTAAATTAAAGAAATTTGGCATCAAAACTTTTATCTAATATAAAGTACACATTCACATTTTTCAATTGTCCCAGTAAATGTCCTTCAGAAAATCACTACCCCACCCCCACCCCAATCCAAGATATCAAATTGCATTTTGTTTTGTGTGTGGAGTACTGGGATTGAACCCAGAGGTGTTCTATCTCCCAGCTACACCTCCAGCCCTATTTTATTTTTATTTTGAAACAGGGTCTCACTAGGTTGATGAGAGTCTCACTGCTTGCTGAGACTGTCCTTGAACCTGTGATCTTCCTATCTCAGCCTCCCAAGTACTGGGATCACAGGCATGTGCCACCACACCTGGTTTATAAACATTTTTATGTATTCGTTTTTGTGGTACTGGGGATTGAATACAGGGGAACTCTACCACTGAGCTACACCCCAGCCCTTTTTATTTTTATTTTTGAGACAGGGTCTTGCTAAGTTGCTGAAGCTGGCTTAGAACCTGCAATCTTCCTGCCTCCCAAGTACTGGGATTACAGGCGTGCACCACCACGCCCGGCTGCATAAACAGTTCTTAAGGGTACAGGCCAGGTGAATTCATGTAGTTTGGGGTTTTCTGTTTTCTTCTACGTAGCCCTGAAACTGTGGCTCCCTGTTGCTCATCAGCTCTTAGCCTGAGTGTCACCTCTCAAAGGGGCTTTCTTTCTTTTTTTTTTTTTTTTTTGCGGCACTGGGGATTGAACTCAGGGGCATTCTACCTCCGAGCTACACCCCCAACCCTATTTTTTTTTATTCTTTATTTTGAAACAGGGTCTCACTAAGTTGCAGAGGGCCTCACTAGGTAGCTGAGGCTGGCCGCGAACCCAGATCCTCCGGTCTCAGCCTCCCGAATGCTGGAATTACAAGTGTGCGCCACCACGCCCGGCTCTCTGAGTGATATCTCAATTCTTTGTTTCCAACATATTTTCATCCTTACTTTTGTCTCCATCTCCTTCAGTAGGCTGTAAACTGCAAAATGTGTTTGTCTTTCCCAGGTGTGTCCTGAGTGCCTACCATGGTGCCAGGGGTGTAGCAGGCACAGTGATTCAGCTGCTGATTGAATGGAGGTGCACAGTTGCTTCCTCACTCGGAGCTGGGGGCTCCAGGGAAACATGTGCATGCAGGCTCGGACCCACGCCGGAGTAGAGGCCCCAGAGAGTATTGTCTTTGTGACCGATTTATTTATATCCAGGACCTCCTTCCCCTTCTGAGACCTCTGTGCTTAGGATGATGCTGTTGGATGGGGTCCCTTTCGATCATAAAAGGAGTGAAGCCTACAGAGGCAGGCATTCACTCATTAATTCAGCACCCGTGTCCTGGACCTTGTGTTCCAGAAGCTGGGGCTATGAAGATGAATCAGGCAGTTTCCTTGTGGCTGAAGAGTTTGTAGCTAGCCGGGCGTGGTGGCGCACGCTTGTAATCCCAGCATTCGGGAGGCTGAGACTGGAGGATCCGGGTTCTCGGCCAGCCTCAGCTACCTAGTGAGGCACTCCACAACTTAGTGAGACTCGGTTTCAAAATAAAGAATAAAAAATAGGGCTGGGGGTATAGTTCAGAGGTAGAACACCCCTGAGTTCAATCCCCAGTACTGCAAAAAAAAAAAAAAAAAAAAAAGAGTTTGTAGCTTAGTGGGGGGCAGACATATAAATTGAAATCATATAGTTCAGTAAAATGCTGGGGTGAAGATGAGTAATGTGATGTGGAGGGAACCCAGGGGGCCAGTGTTTCTGTTGTGATCTGAGGATCAGGGAAAGTAATATTTGGTTTGGGCTTTGAAGGATGTGTAAGAGTTCACTAGGTAGAGAAAGGGTGGTCAGTGTTTTCAATACACAAAGGAAAGCCCAAGGCACAGAGACCTGAGAGGGCATGTTGGGGTTGGGTAATTCTAGATAATGGAGTGGGAGAAAATAGAAGATAGGCTCCTGTTTATCATGAGTAGGTTTTGATTCCAGCCCCTGAGGGTGGGATGGGCCCCAAAGGCAATGGGGCATCTTGAGACTTTGAGGCAATTAAGAAAAGTCACCCTGGATCCCAGCATGGTGGTACACGCCCATAATCTTGATACTTGGGAGGCTGAGACAGGAGGATCTCAGGTTTGAGGCCAGCTTCAGGAACTTGGTGAGACTCTCAGCAACTTAGTGAGACCCTGTTCCAATATAAAACAATTAGGGCATAGAGTATAGCTCAGAGATAGAATGCCCCTGGGTTCAATCCCCAGTACCCCCCTCGCCCACCCCTTCACACACAAAAAGCAAAGTCACGTCACTCTGGGGTCACCGAGGGAGACAGGCGCCGTGTGCGTTCCTGCGGTGGGCCCCGCTCCTACCCATTCTGCGCCCATCCCACGTGTGTGACTAACGCTCGGGCCCCGCCCTCTCCCTCACGCAGGTGAGTGAGGACTGGAAGTACGTCGCCATGGTGATTGACCGCCTGTTCCTCTGGATCTTCGTCTTCGTCTGTGTCTTTGGCACCGTCGGCATGTTCCTGCAGCCGCTCTTCCAGAACTACACGGCCGCCACCTTCCTCCACTCGGACCACTCGGCTCCCAGCTCCAAGTGAGGCTGCGCTGTCTCCGCCCTCCTCCGCCCGAGCCCCCGTGTACCATAGTGTTGGGTGGAGGATGGGCTAGTGAGCTGCTGCCAGGAAGAGGGGTGCTGCCCCCACAGATCTATCCTCCAGCTCCACCCAGAGCCCTCCGCCAGCACCTCTGTCCATGCGCTGTCAGCGCCAGCTGGGGGCCGGGACCAGCTGTGTCACATTTGGGCCATTCTCCTTCTCTGGTGTCACCCCTAGCGACAGCGTCAATGCAGAGGTCCAGACCGAGAAGGGGAGGACAGAGATGTCAGAGCCCTCCACCCCGAGAAGGGAAGGGCCAGCACGGTCCATGGCCTCCAAGTCATGGGGTGAGGGCAGCATGGGAGGAGGGGCAGAGGGACAGGAGCGCAGTCTGGGCTGGCCTGGCTGACACAGGGTAGCTTAGGACAGGGAGCAGAGGCGAGGGCCATGAAGTGACCTGACATCCACTTCCAGGGCAGTAGCCTTGTGATGTCATGTCAGAGGTCCTGCACAGAGGGCTTGGTCCCCGGGGAGGCTTCCAGCTCCCTCCCAGCCCCAGCTCCTCTCTGCGCCCCTTAAGCCCCCCTCTCCTTTTCTCATCCAGGATCAGGGTGCGGTGGGAATTAGGGGAGTCTCTGAGTTCTGAATCTTAGGGTGACCTGCATGGAGTGAAACCCAGGTGCTCCAGCTGTGTGAGACAGCTGCATGAAAGCTCACAGGCTTTTGGAGCTGGAAGAACCTTTTGCAATCAGAGTCACATTGCTGCTGAAGCCCCGGGGGAGAGACTAGCAGGTGGATCTCTGACTCACGCAGGTCCATTTACCTGTGGAGTGCCCTGATTCCCCGCTGGGAACTGACCGGCTGCTGAAGGAAGTAAACTGAGGCTGCTGGGTTAAGCAGACTTAGCCTTTTACTGGCAGCAGAGCCTGCAGGGTGGGGAGAGGGGCTGCAGGGGCGAAGGGCTAGAACCTGGCCACAGGTCAGCGCTGCACCTGCTGCAGCTCCCCCCTTCCCCTCCCTACGACACCTGAGCAAGGTGAAGGGAACTCTAGAAGGACAGGTCAGTTGCTGTTGCTGGTCACTCTGTGCAAGAACAGCTTCGGCTGCCTATCCTGTGAATCCCTGCAGGCTGTATCTTGACACTGTCCCTAGGGGCCTGCCGGCAGTCACCTGGCCCAGGAAGCAGACCCGTTAAGGGATCTCCTGCTCCCTGCCCTCGCCACACTCTGGTTTGTGGTCCCAGCTGACTCACTGAGCCATGCCAAGCAAATCTCTGCCTCGCCAGGCCTCAGTCTGCTTGTCTATTAAATGGGAAGAGCAGTGCCCTCTTCCTGGGGATGCAGTGAGATGAAGAATGCTGAAAGCTATACCTGACACAGAATAGACACTTTGTGCATGTCGACTTTGTGAGGCCATCGGAGCCTGTAGGACAAGGCCACCTAACTGGCTTGCCAACCTCCCTCCTGGGCCCGCACTTCACCTCTCTACTTGTTGAGCAAACCTGAGTCTCCCCAAACAGGTCTGGATTGGGGGAGCAGGGAGTGGGGGTACAGGTGGAGGCAACATGACAGGGAATGCTGGAGCAAGTCTAGTGGGTGAGGGCTTCCCTCCAGGGCATCCTCAGCCACCTTCTTTCCAGCCCTGGGTGGAGCTCCTGCCCCGACCCTGCCTCCTGCACAGGTCAGCTCCTCCGGGTGCAGGTCCATGCTCAGGGATGGCAGGGACGAACGTCACTGGGCCCCAAGCCCAGCAGGTGCAGGAGCTACACTGTGCATTTCCCCATCTGTCTGAATGAGGTTGTGGGCATCTCTTCCTGGTGACATGGGGGTATGTCCTGACATCACGGAGACTCCCCTCTTCTAGAACAGAAAATTGAGTTTCCCACATTACCCCTGAATTTCCCCACTTTAAACTGGGGAAACTATCCTGGAACTCGAAATAGCAACTAGAGAGGAACTCTCCATCTGAAGGGTGGCGTGCAGGCTTGAAGGAGGCCTGGGCTGTGTGTGTGTGGTACTGGAGGCTGAACCCAGAGGCATTCTGTCTCTGAGCTACACCCCCAGTCCTATTTTATTTTTTATTTAGAAACAGGATCTTGCTAGGTTGCTGAGTCTTGCTAAGCTGCCCAGGCTGGCTGTGAACTTGTGATCCTCCTGTCTCAGCCTCCCAAGTACTGGGATTACAGGTGTGTGCCACCATGCCTGGCCATAGTCCCTCTTTTTGGGGGTCCTCTGTCCTCTCACATTGGTGGTGACAGGGAGGCCACTTGCCTCCTTCCTGTGGCAGGGGTTTCTGGAGACAGTTGGGTACCCAGCTCAGTGCTGGGCAAGGACTGACTAGCAGATGCTCCAGGACTGGAGAGGGAGGTAGAGAACCTGGACAGGAACCTGGAATAATGGGAGCTTGGGGCGGGGGGCAGTGTGGAAAGGGGTTGGGGCTTCTCATTGGATGACCCTGCTGTTTATAAAGGAGGCACGCGTGGCTCTTTGCTTCTGGACTTGGCACAACAGCAGAGTGGCAGCAAGGCCACTTCCTGGCAGTGAGGTTTGCATCCCTGGAGCAGCTGGTACCGAGTTATTGAACACTGAAAAGGAAATAAGACACAGCAGCCCCCAGATGGCATGCTCTGTGGAGGAGGGGCAGGGCCATTTTCCCTAAGGAATAGACATGGGGCTTTGGTCCCTGTTTTTGTCCTCTCCAAATCCCAGCATTAGCTACCATTGACTCTGGGTCTGCTCGGTGCCAGTTCCTTTGGCTGTGCTGTCTTTATTTCTTACAACATCCTGCAGAGGAAGAACATCTTTGACAGGAGAGACCAAGTGACAGCTACCAAGTAGTGCTGGTTCTGAAACTCAAGAAGACTGCCCCCAAGTCCAGGCTCCTGCTGTGGCCCTTGAGGTGGAGAGGGTGAGAGACCTTCAGAGCCTTCTGTGAATCAGCCCCAAATCCAGAGTGACTTGGTTCCAGTTGTCACCCTCTGCTTCTGGGCAGCAGTAAGCTGATGTCACAGCTCCCCTTGTGACCCAAGCAGCACCTGAAGCTGACTCTACTCTGATCAGACAGAACAACCGACAGCCTTTTAATAGTTCTCCCAACAAGTGAAATAGGCAAGCGCTGTAGTCACGTCGTTCCTAAGGAACTATAGCTGTGGGCGTCGGTAGGACGCCTCCCTCACCCCTTGGTGCCCCACACTGCCCACAGCCCCCTCGTCTGCACTCCTGGAACATGTGCACTGGTCTTGTTCACTCTGGCCAGACACATTAGGAACTCAAGATTCTCCTAAAGAAAGTTGTTTCCAAAGATGTCGTGTTGCTTTGTTATATTTGGGGATGTGTGGGGCAGGGTGGGGGAATTCTAAAGGACGGGGTTGGCAGATATAGAAAAAGAGAATGCTGGACAAACTGAAATTATGGGCGTCAGTCATTACACCATTGCAAACCAAGGTGAGCGGACACAGTCTGCTGTTGGACTATGGTGATCTGTTGCTTTACCAACCCATTTATAAGATGGGAAAGTAACAGCCAGATGGCTGGGCATGGAGTAGACAGAGCCCAGAAATGGCACCTAAGAGGACCCTCTGCAAAGGTTCAGGTGGAGGCAAGGACCAGTCTCCAGAGGCAGGGATGGCTGGGGCTTCCTCCGTGTGCTCTGGGGAGTAGAAGCTGCAGTTGGCTTGGAAGCCACCCCTGTTGTGGGGACAGTGGTTTAACCTGTACCCAAACCCTGGAAACAGTATTAAATGGTGGGGGCTCAGTGCTAGAGGGTGTGCTTGGCATGCAGCAGTCCTTGAGGTCCAGCACCACAAAAATTAACACCCTCCGTGGGCCCCCGATGGAATGCATGGTAAAGAGCAGCAGGAGGAAGAGCTAGAGGAAAGTTTTCTCTTGCGTCAGCAGGGCAGTCCTGGTTCCAGCCTACTTAGCTGGGGTGGGGTGGGGCGGGTGACAGGGCACTCGCCTTAGGCTGTGTGTGGTACTGGGGTTTGAACTCAGGGGCATCTACCTCCAAGCTACATCACCAGCCCTACTTTTTTTTTTTTTTTAATTTTGAAACAGGGTCTCACTAAGTTTCTGAGGCTGGCCTTGAACTTAAGATCCTCCTATCTCAACCTCCCAAGTACTGGAACTGATTACCACACCCAGCCTCACCTTAGGCTCTAAGACATGGCCAGGTTGAGGATGTAGTTCAGTGGCAGTTTGCTTGCTTAGCATGCACTGAGGCTCTGGGTTCAATTCCCAGTGTCAAGTGCATGATACGACATGCTCTGCCACTGAGCTATAAACCCAGCCCGGAAACTGCCTACTTACCAGAAAGTCTGAGTCTTTCCCTCTGGTGAATCTAGGAGCTATCTTAGGATAGAGGCACTGGAAATCCCCAGGAAATCATAGGAGACATCAACCTGTGCTTTTTTTTTTTTTTTTTTTCGGTACTGGGGATGGAACCCAGGGGCATTCTACCTCTTTATTTTTTTATTTTTTATTTTTTGCGGTACTGGGGATTGAACTCAGGGGCATCTACCTCCGAGCTACACCCCCAGCCCTATTTTTTATTCTTTATTTTGAAACTGAGTCTCACCAAGTTGCAGAGTGCCTCACTAGGTAGCTGAGGCTGGCTGCAAACCCGGATCCTCCGGTCTCAGCCTCCCAAATGCTGGGATTACAAGTGTGCGCCACCATGCCCGGCTCTACCTCTTTATTTTAAAACAGGGTCTCACTAAGTTGCAGAGGGCCTCACTAAGTAGCTGAGGCTGGCCACGAACCTGTCATCCTCCTGTCTCAGCCTCCCAAGTACTGGGATTAATGGGCGTGCGCCACCACCCCTGGCCTGTGCATCTTTAAATTAAAAATTTGCTCAGTTCCAGACCTGTATTTCAGTGGACTATGAATGACACTGTAGAGTTCTGGTCACAGGCTTTCCTGGCTTCAGCTGTTCCTTGCACAAAGGACAAGGAGGTTCCATTGGGACTTAGCTTTATGTCCCCTGGTATGATGTCATTGTTAAAAGGTTAAGGATGGGTCTTCTAGAAATTCTGGAGAGCTGGGCACCACGGCACATGCCTGTAATCCCAGTATTTGGGAGGACGAGATCGGAGGATGGCAGGGTCAAGGCCAGCCCTGGTAACTTTGTGAGACCATTTGAATCCCCAGTACTAAAACAAACTAAGAAATTCTGGAGTAAGCTACAATGTGGAAAGAGGTTCTCTTTGAAACTCAAGATGGAAAGGGGTTTTGTATACCACCTATACTGCGAAGAGCAAGTGGTCTGTCTCCTAAGGCAGCAACTAAGCCTGTCGTGGTCCCAGCTGCAAACTTACTCCAAACATGCACATCCATGTAGATACAGCAGCTGGGAAGGGGCTCGTGTAGGGTAGAAATCAGCCCTTGGGGAGAGCTAGGACCATATCATCACAACACTTAGAAACTAAGAGGTGCCTGATGTGTCCCCAGCCCTCTTGGCAGCAGCTTACCTGTCCAGGGAGGCTCCTGGAAGCAGCTCCTTTCTGCAGGCTGAAGGACTGAGGGATGACCCTCTCTCCAGGTTCTATGGCAGACATAACTGGTGCTGTTATCAGAAATCCCAAGAATGCAGGTCCCTCTAACCCCACCTTCTCCTCCCCAGAGAAACCAAGACTTGAAGCTTTCTAACAATTTATTTTATTTGAGGAATGTATATTATTACAGTTATTATTATTATACTGACAAAAAGCAGAATCAAGAAACGACTGCAGCCTCCCAGCACCCAGGCTGTGCCTGGGCTCTTCCCTACTCTACTCTTGGGGTCACTGCTGAGACCCCAAAGCCAACAAAGTCTCTTCAACTTGAGGAAAGGAAGGAGCTTCAAGCATTGACAATTTCTACAAGTGATTATTCAAAGAATGCACGATAGTCACAGTTCAGACAAATCAACTACAAAATCATTAAAAAGAAAGGGGGAGGGAATCTCACTTATTAAAAACAAAGACTGGACGAGAGTGGAGAGAACACGGAGTGGAGGGTGTGGGGACGCTGTGGGGAGGGGCCTGACAGGGCTCACTTCCAGCAGGCCTGGGAAGCACAGGATGAGTCGATCTCTTCCTGCAGCAGAAACTCACTATTGCAAGTTTGCTAGGTAAGATATTGGGGCAAGCAGGGGATCAAGTCAGAGCTCTGCAGAGATTCTAATGCCCAACGGACCAGAGGCAAGCATCCTGACGAATCAGTAAGAAGCAGCCCTCCAACCTGGAGAACAGAAGTGATGAGCTTCTGATGGCCGGGAACCAAGGATCACTGTCACAGATGCAGGCTGGCATGGATCTCACGTGCCTGCAGCTAATATTCCAAACATGGCAATATTCATGAAGCCAGAGGCCAGACACCAGTTCCCTTCCAGATCCTGGGATGCTTCGGGGTTCTGCAGAGACATCCTAGGTATATTTTACAAACTTGCATTCTGATTTTGGTCAATTTTTGGTCACATAACAGAGGGTATAGTAGCCAGAAGAATCAAGTGCAAACACAGATACATCTACTGTGAAGAAGTGGGCTGGACAGAGGGTGGTAAACTGGTCAGCAGCTTGGGGGTGGTGGTGGTGGGGAGAGTGTGGGAAATCATCCAAGGGTATAGGCTCAGTCCCAGAGGGGGCAGGGCCTTGGCAATCGTCTTGAGCACACCCGGCTGATACCGGTCAATGTCAGGCAGCAGTGTAGACAAAGGAGCCTGCCCCATAGAGCTTGAGGACAACCTGCCACTGTCTTATATGTCCACCCCACTGAGTCGCTCTAACAGGCAGGAAGACCTCGGGCCTGTGCCCTGCCCACCAACCAGCTTCTGAAGCCACCTGGCAAATCAAAAGCACCTGGATGACGGGAGGTCACCTGACTTCAATCTGTGCAGCTGCAGAGAGGAACCACCATCTCTGGCATTCTTTTATAGACTCCTGATATACACATGGCTTCGTTACCTTCCCTTGGTACCAGCGCCATGAGAAACATTGTACTGGATGGACCAGTGATCTGATCTGACAGTGATTTTTTTGCCCTAATTCTTGCTAAGTCTCAACTCTCTGAGCAGATGATCTGCCCCCTAGGAATCGTTCCAGATTTTTTTCCTACCAGTTGTTGGGGTCTGCCTATGCCCTGCATGGGCAGATGGGAGCTCAGCAATCTTCCAAGGAATGTCTCTGTCTCCCTGCAGGGGTACCTTGGCTACTGTTCGTGGAAACGTCTCTGGCCCAGTGGCTGGCTCTCAGCCCCCTGCTGCTGGAGGAAGGGCTGCAGTACTGAGCAGCAGCTTCCTCCATGGCTAAAGTGCATGGTCCTTCCCTGAGCACATCTGCAGGTTCCAATCCAGTTCTGTTGGCACTGGTCATTGCTTGACTGCTGTCTTTAACCCCTGCCCTTGCAGATGTCTTACCGAATTCTTTAATTTCACCTCTTTACCCTCCGGGGTGGGAAGGAGAAATTGAATGACCACAGGAAGGATCTCCAAAGGGGAGGAGTAGGGCAGAGGAGTAGAGCGGAGGGGACTGTGGAGTCCATCAATGAGAAAGTCTTTAGTCCCTGACATGATTCACGGAGAACTGACTGGAGCCTAATCAAATCCACAAGAGGTCAGTGCAGCACACGCCAGAGAAAAGCAAATGGAAAAACCCCCAAAGAAACTTGAGGAACTGCTGAGGTTTTCAGTGAAAAAATAAACGCTTCTTTCTTCCTACAGTTCTCTGCCTCTTCACTTGGGGAAAGAGAAGGGGCCTGGCCAGACAAATCCCAAAGAAAGCAGGATGAATGAGAACCCAAAGTTCTTGGTATCTCTAAATAATGGTTCCATTAAAAAAAAAAAAAAAAAAAAAAGGTTAAAAAAAACTCCCCAAACCCTTTTCCCTGTGATGAGGAATGGCAGGCCCTCCCTCTCACCCCTCAATGGCACCCAGCCATCAGTCATTAGGAACTGGGCACAGATAGAAATTCTTCTCCTCCTGGGGTTTGCTTATCCAGTTCCCGTAGCCCATGTCCTTTAGGCTTTTTTTGAAGTAGTTCTTGGTTATCTCGTAGTCACGGGCAGCTTTCTTGGCCTCACCATAGGAGAGTTTCAGCAAATCCTGGCGGTAACGGAAGGAGCAGAGCTTCTTAAACTGAAAGAAAATGTTCTTTTTCGACACCCGGGACAGTTCACGCCGCGGCCTGGGGAAATAGAAGCACTTGTTATTCACTGGGAACCAGCAGAGGTGGGGAGCCAAAGGGGGGATACCACAAGGGTGGACCCGAAGCTCCTGGCTTGGCCTCCACGCAGCCCCCTGCCTCCTTACCCATCCACGGTGCCTCTGGTACCGTCTAGGATCTCGAGTTCGGGCCCATCGGCCAAACACCAGTTGACGCTGGTCTCCTTTGTCTTCCCGGACTGCCTCTTGGAGTCATACACACTGACTCGGCCGACCTAGGAATCCCAGGAGCGAGGGGAGAGAGATGTGAACCTTTCAGGTATAAGATTTGGAAGTGGAGACTCATGACTCATGAGGTGGTGTGAGCCACCATCTTTCCCTTTTATTTATTTTTGTTTTTTTGTGGTACTGGGGATTGAACCCAGAGGTGTTCAACCTCTGAGCTATTTTACTTTTAATTTTTATTTGTGTGTGTGTGTGTATGTGTGTGTGTGTGTGTGTGTGTGTGTGTGTGTGGTGTTGGGGGTTGAACCCAGAGGCATTCTACCTTTGAGCTACACCCCCAGCCCTATTTTATTTTTTTAGTTTGAAACAGAGTCTCACCAAGTTGCTGAGGGCCATGCTAAGTTGCTGAGGCTGGTCTTGAACCTGTGATCCTCCTGTCTCAGTCTCCCAAGTACTGGGATTAGAGGTGTGTGCCACCAGGCCTGGCTTTTACTTTTTATTTTGAAACAGAGTCTCGCTAAATTGTTGAGGTTGGCCTCGTACCTGTGATCCTCCTGTCTCAGCCTCCCAGGTACTGGGATTATAGGTGTGTGCCACCACACTCAGCTGATCTTTCTGCTTTATTTAGCGTTCTCTTTGGTGAAGACTGAGCAGTTTCTATACATATTAGCTCCATCTGGATGCACATCAACTCCATACTAAGAGGAAAAACCCGTGACCTCCAAAAGGGGGGAAGGATAAGCTCTTGGGATACCAAGCAAGGCTCTCCTTGACCACAGTATATGTTTCACTCTGCTGATAGGATTGCTTAAAACTTCAGGAGAAAATACAAGGGGTTTTTAGCACCTTGGGGTGGTTGACGATGAAGGGGTATCGTAGTCCATCCTCAAATGCACTCCCGTCTCTGGCCATACGACAGCAGATAGCACGGGTCAGATGCCCTTGGCTGAAAAGGTAACCTGGGTACCAAAGAAAAAGAAAATTATCTACCAAATGCTGTTAAGAGGTAGAGGCACGTGGAGAGTTTGAAGGTGTGAGATAGTTGTTAGGACAGAGAACCAGCTCTGGATAGAAGTACCTTCTATTTGCTAGGACACATATGGGATCATGTCTTTTGTGTATGTGTGGTTCTAGGAATTGAACCCAGGGGCAGTCTACCTTTGAGCTACGCCCCTGTCCCTA